>CM034536.1:2633261-2742315 GCA_020002185.1 Paraescarpia echinospica | reverse complement strand
AACGTAACACTTGTAACAGAAGAAGTACACAAAGAAAACGTAACACTTGTAACAGAAGAAGTACACAAAGAAAACTTAACACTTGTAACAGAAGAAGTACACAAAGAAAACGTAACACTTGTAACAGAAGAAGTACACAAAGAAAACTTAACACTTGTAACAGAAGAAGTACACAAAGAAAACTTAACACTTGTAACAGAAGAAGTACACAAAGAAAACGTAACACTTGTAACAGAAGAAGTACACAAAGAAAACTTAACACTTGTAACAGAAGAAGTACACAAAGAAAACGTAACACTTGTAACAGAAGAAGTACACAAAGAAAACGTAACACTTGTAACAGAAGAAGTACACAAAGAAAACGTAACACTTGTAACAGAAGAAGTACACAAAGAAAACTTAACACTTGTAACAGAAGAAGTACACAAAGAAAACGTAACACTTGTAACAGAAGAAGTACACAAAGAAAACTTAACACTTGTAACAGAAGAAGTACACAAAGAAAACTTAACACTTGTAACAGAAGAAGTACACAAGGAAACACAGAGTGAAGAAGAACAAATGTACAAAGGAAAGTTAACAATGGCAGGAGAAGAAAAACGGGTGAACAGTTGGCGAAGACAGAAAACAGTTGAAGGCGCACCTGTGGAAGGTATTTCGGTAGGCGATGAGACATCGCGAGAGGCCGCGATATCACTGCCACTTCCACGAGACGTTGGCCTGGGCGGATCTGTAACAGACTGAGAGCTGTGTGGGCGAGTATAGTACACCAGCTTATGTAACAAACCCTACATTCTGGGTAGAATCTTGGAAACAGCGCTTACAATTAGCCAATTAATGTTGTGAACATGAAAATTATTGTTGCCATTTTTATGTGAGGGCTTAGTGTAATTTTCGGCTAGTTTTTAGGAAAAATATTAAATAATTAATTTAAAATAGCAATTTAATAAAAAAATAAAAAATATAATTCCCAAGTTTATATAATTATTGTTGTAAACATGAAACAGATCGTCCCAGTTTTTACCTTGAGGTTTAAATATAATCATGAGCAATTGTAGCGAAAAATAAGGACATATTCATTAAAAATTAAATATAAAAAAACATATCAATATAACTATGGTTTTGTAACCATTGATCATCTTCATACATTGATCATCTTCACACAATGCAGTGTGGTGGATATGGAACATTAGATGAATGTGCAGTAACTGTGGTGCTGTGATGTTTAGGTGTTTACGCAGTGTTTCCATAATCCCCGCCTGCATTGCAATGGGCGTATAGTAATAACAAGACAGACTTCTCCTCAGCGTGCAATAGTCACTTCTGTATTCCTCAAAACCCTCTCGGAATACTGTCGGTCGCATGTTCGGGAATCTTTTCTCTTCCCTTTCACTGTTGTATATATATATATATATGTGTGTGTGTGTGTGTGTGTGTGTGTGTGCACGTTTCAAAATTAGTAGTATTATTTGTCCTACACCAAGGCAAGACATCGCAGTGAGTATTGCAAGATTGAAGCTAGAAAACATAATTCCTTCACATTTCTCTGTATACAGGTTGTGTTAAGTCGATTCCAGCAACGGCATGCCCTTTTGATCAAAGCGGCTACTTTCTCCGGACTAAGTACCTATGACCAGTACTGCATAGTTGTCAAGTTGTTGTTCAATTTTGGGAAATATAAATACCTCCACACAGGAAATGGGAATGAAGATGTACAATATACAATGTACTATTATAAAAGAAAAGGACTTAGGGTTAACCATTAGTGCTGATATGAAGGTTTCAGAGCAATGCAGAATTGCAGCTTCAAAGGGAAATCAAATCCTTGGATTAATTAGGCGAAATATAGCGTATAAAGAAAAAGAACTAATAATACCGCTGTACAAACCAATAGTTAGGCCTCATTTAGAATATTGTATACAAGCGTGGAGGCCATATCGCAGGAAGGACATAGATATGCTAGAAAGAGTACTGAGGAGAGCTACTAAAATGATACCAAAACATAGGGATCTTAGTTATGAAAACGCTTAAAAGAATGTGGTTTAACTACAGACCAGGGGATTGAGAGGAGATAGAAGTGTTTAAAATATTGAACGGTTGTGAAAATATTGATAGAAATATTTTTTCTCAGTTAAGAAAGATAGAAGGACTAGTTAAGAGGCATGACGTTACATTAGTAGAGGAGCAGTGTACATACGTCAGAAGGGCGGGATACACGTAGATAAAAGGATTGGACTCTCGATAAGCCAAAGGGCTTCCTTGTCCACCTGCCATCTAGAGTTAATTCTTTGGATAGCAATCTTGTTAAATCTTGTTAAAAAGAGGAGCAAATCTGTGTATTGTGCGTGTGTAATACTGTGGACCCGATGGTCAGCGATCGCAGCATTTGTACCGTCAGAATCACGATAGTGCCTGCCGTTTCCTGTGAGCTCGCCTCTGAGGTCAAATGGCAGTTTTAGTCTGTCATGGCATTGTCTCGACTCCCGTGTTGTTGCAGACACCATGTTCACGACACTACTGGTGTGACAGTGGTGTCCGTGAACTGCTGAGCTAAGTAGATATGCAGGGAATACTTGTGCCAGACACCACCCTTATGGAGTGGAGACATGCAGGGAACATCTCCGTGTCTCTGATGCAAATCGAATGTTCAACTATGCATAATCTGATTCCCGCAGACTTGCATCTCCACAGCTCGACGCTGGATTTCGAGTCCATGTCTATTCAACTTGGCAGTCATGCATCACTGATCACGGGCACTGGCCAGTGTCGTCACAAAGTCATTGGCAACCTGGATGCGATACGACAGGACATATAGTCAGGGAAATGGGAAGAACGAATGTTTCACAGCCTTTCGAGCTTCTTAATCTGCAGTAATCCGTGATATATCTAGCCCTGGTGTAGGACAGGAACCGTCTACCGAAGTGTATAAAGATTTGAAGAATTCCTTTGCACACTCGTCTGTCCACGGAAATCCTCAATCGTACACACAAAGGATCTGAAATGGCATAAGTTCAAGCAGCTGAAGCGTGGTCAAGGAGTGGACAAACTATTGAAGCGTGTCCAAGGAGACAACGAACTTCCACCTACCCCGGGTGTAGGAACATATAAGACGTATTCATGTTTTGTGTGTGTGTGTGTGTGTGTGTGTGTGTGTGTGTGTGTGTGTGTGTGTGTGTGTGTGTGTGTGTGTGTGTGTGTGTGTGTGTGTGTGTGTGTGTGTGTGTGTGTGTGTGTGTGTGTGTGTGTGTGTGTGTGTGTGTGTGTGTGTGTGTGTGTGTGTGTGTGTGTGAGATAGAGAGAGAGTGTGTGTGTGTGTGTGTGTGTGTGTGTGTGTGTGTGTGTGCGTCTGTGTGTGTGTGTGTGTGTGGTATGTGTGTGTGTGTGTTGTGTGTGTGTGTGTGTGTGTGTCTGTGTGTGTGTGTGTGTGTGTGTGTGTGTGTGTGTGTGTGTGTGTGTGTGTGTGTGTGTGTGTGTGTGTGTGTGTGTGTGTGTGTGTGTGTGTGTGTGTGTGTGTGTGTGTGTGTGTGTGTGTGTGTGTGTGTGGTGAGATAGAGAGAGAGTGTGTGTGTGTGTGTGTAAGTGTGTGTGTGTGTTGTGCGTGGTTTACGTGCGTGCGTGCGTGCGTGCGTGCGAGAGTGATTGCGTGCGTGAGATACGTGCGTGTGTATGTGATACAGCCACAATATACTTTGAGCCGCCCCATTAACAATCACACAATATACTTTGAGCCGCCCCATTAACAATCACACAATATACTTTGAGCCGCCCCTTTAACAATCACACAATATACTTTGAGCCGCCCCTTTAACAATCACACAATATACTTTGAGCCGCCCCTTTAACAATCACACAATATACTTTGAGCCGCCCCTTTAACAATCACACAATATACTTTGAGCCGCCCTATTAACAATCACACAATATACTTTGAGCCGCCCCTTTAACAATCACACAATATACTTTGAGCCGCCCCTTTAACAATCACACAATATACTTTGAGCCGCCCCATTAACAATCACACAATATACTTTGAGCCGCCCCTTTAACAATCACACAATATACTTTGAGCCGCCCCATTAACAATCACACAATATACTTTGAGCCGCCCCATTAACAATCACACAATATACTTTGAGCCGCCCCTTTAACAATCACACAATATACTTTGAGCCGCCCCTTTAACAATCACACAATATACTTTGAGCCGCCCCTTTAACAATCACACAATATACTTACACATTCTCTGCAGTTGTAGTTCAACGAATGAGACATTCGTGTGCGTTGCTGAACACACGGGACCATCGTAGAGACGCAGAGTGAACTTGTCGCCGTGGACTCCGGGGTACGTCTAATACACACAACGAAATGATAACGGTAAAGTTTATTGGCAGTGGTAATGGTGTCAATAATACAACACAGTTGTGGCAAGATTACATTGGTAATTATAATTGCCACACATTCAGTAATGTGTATTGATTATATTTGCAAAGATACAAGAAAATATGATACAGTAAATTATATTGTAATGCTTTTGAGTTGATCCCCCATAAATCTGCAATGCCTTACAATGGGACAACCTGTTTTAAGTTTCAACTTCTTTCTGACAAACATTTTTTAACAGAGTAAGAAAACCGCCAGATGTGTAATATACAATATTACGTAGTTACGCAGTGAATATAAATAAAAAATGACCAAAAAAGATACGAAAACATAGTTACATGATGTATATTAAATGAAGTTGACTATAAAGAAGAGAACAAGTAGAGTCAACATGCATCAGAAGCATCAACATAGTGCGAGTGTTTAGAATGTTATATTTAACGCGTTGTTAGCACAAACCAAACTAATGGCATGTGATGTTAATGGCAGATTAGTAGAAACGAGAGTAAACAGGTCCGCAATTGAGTGAAAATAGTATCGTGTTTTTTAATAATTAAATGTTATCAAGAATATTGATCAGAATGAGTCATCGAAAACACTGTTTGGTGAAATGCTTTTAACCCAATCAGATAGTTGTATTTTCATGCATTCTCATCCGGGATATCACATCTCTGCCTCGTCCTCAGAATGGTTGTTTTATGCCATGACGTGAATGTCGAGTAGATGGTTAGTGTTAGGGTTGGGGTTAGGGTTAGGGTTAGGGTTGGGGTTAGGGTTAGGGTTAGGGTTAGGGTTAGGGTTAGGGTTGGGGTTAGGGTTAGGGTTAGGGTTAGGGTTAGTGTTAGGGTTGGGGTTAGGGTTAGTGTTAGGGTTGGGGTTGGGGTTAGGGTTAGGGTTAGGGTTAGGGTTAGGGTTAGGGTTAGGGTTAGTGTTAGGGTTGGGGTTAGGGTTAGTGTTAGGGTTGGGGTTGGGGTTAGGGTTAGGGTTAGTGTTAGTGTTAGGGTTAGGGTTAGGGTTAGTGTTAGGGTTGGGGTTAGGGTTAGGGTTAGGGTTGGGGTTAGGGTTAGGGTTGGGGTTAGGGTTAGGGTTAGGGTTGGGGTTAGGGTTAGGGTTAGGGTTAGTGTTAGGGTTGGGGTTAGGGTTAGGGTTAGGGTTAGTGTTAGGGTTGGGGTTAGGGTTAGTGTTAGTGTTATAGGGTTAGGGTTAGGGTTAGGGTTGGATGCCAGCACGGTCAGTCAGTGTATCAAATAACACAAAACGTCCACTGCGAGTGGTCTACAGTACCATGCACCAGCTGGGTCTGACGGGATCCTCTCCAAGGAGCACCATGACGTCATCGCTTCCTCTCGGCGTCCAGGACCCCAGGCAGCGGAACGTCATCACTGGGCAGCCACGGCACAGGGTTAACATCGCGGGAGGGACATTACGGAAGGGACATTACTGGAACGACATTACAGGATGGACATTACTAGAGGGATATTACAGGTGGGACGTTACAGCAGGGACATTACAGGAGGGACGTTACGGGAGGGACATTTCAGGAGGGACATTAAGGGGCACATTACGATAGGAACATTACGGGAGGGACATTGTGGGGTGGACATTACGGGACGGACATTACGGTAGGGACATTACCCGAGAGAAATGAGTCATCATAAACATTGCGAGGGACAATACTGGAGGGTCATTACTGGTTGTAAATAACTTGTGATTACATCGTCGTAGCAAACGTGTCCGATAATACTATTGGATGCTGAGAGGTAAGTTTTGTATCAGGCTCGTACACGTAAACACACTTCTGACGTTTACCGCACTGCGTAATCACAGAGTTTGCATGGACAAATCTATGGTGAGGTTAAGTATTTGACAAGAAGAACAAGGGAACCGAGGTCAGCCTTGTCACGGTTACTTACCCCGTCTCCACGCTGATCCGTTAGGAACGCAAGTCGTGTTCGCGAACGTCAGCCGTATCCCTTCTCCAACTCGGCTCCCGATCTCTAGGAGCGAAGGAGGCGCACTCGTGGCACACACACACTGCAGACATATGACAAGGATCTCGTCATGCACAGTCCAAGTTGTCGTGGTTGTTGCTGATGATGATGATAGTAGTAGTAATAATAACAATAATAATCTACTTTAATAATAATACCAATAGTAACAGTAATAATAATGTTGTTAAATAAAAGTATATTAAAAGCAGACAAATAAATCAATAAATCGATCAATAAGTAGATTAAAAATAAATTGCAGGTGTAAGCGTAAGCTAATTTGGCTTGTGCGCGCTGTGCGTGTGTGTGCGTGTGTGTGCGTGTGTGTGCGTGTGTGTGCGTGTGTGTGCGTTCGTGCGCGCGTGTGCGCGTGTGAGTGCATACGGGCGTGTGTGCGTGTACGGTGTGTGTATGCGTGCGTGCGTGCGTGCGTGCACGCATGCATACATTTTGTCATAAACAGTTCCACATTACTAATGTTTCTTTACAAATACTATGTTAGAGCTGATGCCACTCACGTCGCCCTTGTCGCCACCTGGCGAGCTATCATGGAGATGACACTCCTGAAACGTATATGTGCCACCTAGCGGGCAAACATTCACCGTGTTCCCGCGACACCTGTTGGCTGAAATACACGAATGCAAGAACGGTGTTCAGATGTGTTCCATTAATAATATTTCGATGTTGGGTATGTCACAAAATTCGTGTAATATACTCACAGAGTGAATGTTTTACAATTTACGTGTGTTAACCATTGCGCCACCCAATTCCTTGATATATATATATAGATGTATATATATATATATATATATATATATACATATATATATATATATGTAAATTAGAGTGACCAAATTTTACATGGTGAGAAAATAATTGTTGAAATCAACCATGTATATGGGCTAAAAAGGTGAGGTTGGCTGAGAAAACAACTGTGGTCAAATTTCAGAAAAATCCATTTAGAAGAAGAGACCTCTCAAAGAAGTTTTTGTAAAAGCACGAAATAGGGATAAATTTAAAAACGCGATATATAAATATCTACTTAATCTTTTTTAATAAAATGTGTACTAATTTCTATTCATAATACTGATGTCAAGACAATAGAACAATCAATCAGATTATAAGTATAAATCACCTACAATTGTGAAAATTAGAAAAATGTAAGATTTTGTTCATTTTAGAAAACACAGTAATCCATCATAATTGACTACATTATAACTGACTACATTTTAACAAGATTTAACAAGATTGCCATCCAGAGAATTAACTCTAGATGGCAGGTGGACAAGGAAGCCCTTTGGCTTATCGAGAGTCCAACCCTTTTATCTACATATATCCAGCCCTTCTGAGGTATGTGTCGATTTTATTTTTAAACATATTCACACTACTAGCACCCACACAATCATCAGATAATCTGTTCCATTCATTCACAGTCCTTTGTGAAAATGAGAACTTTCTCACGTCTAATCTACACTGCTCCTTTACTAATGTAACTTCATGTCCTCTAGTCTTTCTATCTTTCTTAACTGAAAAAAACATATTTCTATCAATATTTTCATAACCATTCAATATTTTAAACACTTCTACCTGATCTCCTCTCAATCTCCTGGTCTCTAGTGTTGTTAAACCACATTCTTTTAGGCGTTTTTCATAACTAAGATCCCTCAGTTTTGGTATCATTTTAGTCGCTCTCCTCTGTACTCTTTCTAGCATATCTATGTCCTTCTTGCGGTATGGCCTCCACGCTTGTATACAATATTCTAAATGAGGCCTAACTATTGTTTTGTACAGCGGTATTATTAGTTCTTTTTCTTTATATGCTATATTTCGCCTAATCAATCCAAGGATTTGATTTCCCTTTGAAGCTGCAATTCCACACTGCTCTGAAACCTTCATGTCAGCACTAATTGTCAGCCCTAAGTCTTTTTCTTTTACAGTAGTATTTAGTACAGTTCCCCCTTTGTATATTCTACATATTCGTTCCCATGTCCTGTGTGAAGGCATTTACATTTCCCAAAATTGAACAACATTTACCACTTTTCAGACCATTTGATCCACCTGTCAAGATCATCTTGTAAATGCTGTCTATCTCCATCACTTTTAATCCTTCTAAATATCATCCGCAAATTTCAACACCTTGCTTGTTATTTCATCATCCAAATCGTTGATATATATTAAGAATAATATACGTCCTAATACTGATCCCTGTGGTACCCCACACAATACCGATTTCCAGTTTGAAGCCTCCCCATCAACTACTACACGTTGTCTTCTGTCAATCAGCCATTGTTCTATCCAGTTTATTATACCATTTCCTATGCCATGGGCCTTCAGTTTCAGCAGTAATCTTTGATGTGATACTTTGTCGAAAGCTTTTTGAAAATCTAAGTAGATGATATTTACTGGTGATCCATCATCTACCCACTTAGTGATATCTTCCAAAAAACATAACATATTTGTTAAGCATGACCTCGCTTTTAGAAACCCATGTTGAGATGGGTTGATCAAGTTATGTTTAACAAGAAAATCCACCATGTGATCTTTAATTAGTCTTTCTAATAATTTACAAATCACCGATGTTAAACTAACTGGTCTATAATTATTTGACTTGTTTCTCGAACCTTTTTTAAATAACGGTATAATGTTTGCTTCTTTCCATTCTAAAGGTCTCTTTGAGTTAAATGGATAATTTACATTCATTGTAAATCACGTAATATTTTGTTATATTGCACTTAGGCCATTTTGTATTATGTAGCAAGTTACACACCACAATTTAAGCAGGCAGATTGTGTGTAAGTAACCTCTTTTTAACATTGCGTAGGCAGTAACTGTTGTTATTCATTGCACCGCTGCTGCGTACTAGATCGGCATCAAACGTGTGGTTAGTTGGGAAACCGCTTCCTTGTATCGAGAACCTGAACCAACTGCCTACATTTGGTGAAGTTCTGTGGCAAGTTTTCTACGACTTGAAAGTGAAGAAGTTGACGCTGCCTGCAAGCTGCAACAATGCGGTTTTGGCATCTGGCTAACATTCCGTCGACGCAGAAGCAAATTTTAGTAAAATAAGTTCAGTAAATTTTGAAATATGGTGTTCTATATTGCGATTTTACAAAAACTTTGGGTGCTTTGAGATGTCTTTTCCTCTCAATGGTTTTCTCTGAAATTTTAACACAGTTTTTTCTCAGCCAACCTCACCTTTTTAGCCCAAATGCATGGTTGATTTCAATTTCTTTTTTGGCCACCTTAATGTACATATAGATATGTCGAACAGTTTATATAGCTAAATCGACTTGGAGGTTGACCAAGCATTTTTCCACACTGTGACCCGAACTTGGTTTATTATTATTATGTGCAGTTCGCATCATACCATCACAGTTCCTTTGTAGAAGTGGAATAAATAGATATATAAATAAATAAAAATATTTAAATGAATAGATACATGTATAGTTAAAATGTCCATATGATAAAAGTATCTATATAAAATAATCGTTAAAAAGTCAGTAGAAATTCACTAAAAAATAATAAAAATGTAAATAAATAATTTCAAAAGGTCAATTCCATTGATTCATATGATGCTTTCTTATTTAGAAATGGCCAGCCCCAATTGTCGCCACTGTTCGCGGTCGAGTGCGCGCAGAGCGTTGACATCGGCACGGCAACGTAGCGTACGCCCTATGCGTCGCAGGTCCGCGCTCAACGCTGTCGGCAGAGTCGTCCGCGGTCGACCCATGTATGTCGTGACACCTGTGTCCACGGCGAAATAGTTGTCGATCGATTGCTGAGCGGGTGGCATACGGACCACGTGCCCGGTCATACGCCACTCTTCCTGAATACGGTCAGTGTGTCGGCTGATACTTGTTTGTTCTGTTTTCGACGCGTTGATCGTCAGCGACCACTCCGCCAAGTAAGCTGGCGCGATGCGCTCGATCTCGTCGAGGAACGAACGAGAAGAGCTGACGAAGTCCGTGTCGTCAGCGTACTCGACGTCCAGCGGTATGGTGGCATCGGCTGGTGGACGTGTCGGGAGGCGCGAACGAAGGTCACGGAGTGCCGCTTCGAGGTACACAATGAATAACACCGGGCTGAGGCTGTCGCCTTGCGGCGTCCCGATGGATGTGGCGAATGAATGACAATCGCCTGTTGAGAGACGCGGCTCGAGCGACGTGGCGGCGAGTAGGAGCGAATCATCCGCAGTTCCGACTCTCCGAGGAATGTTTGTAGCGTATCAAGCAGCTTGTCGTGACGTATGGTGTCGAAGGCGCGACTCAGGTCGATGCCGGGGAATTCGATTGATACGTGCTGACGCTGCGCTTTAGCACAGAGCCAACGATACCCGTGCTGCGTCCGCGTCGGAATCCCGATTGCGACGGCGACAGGTAGTCGTCACCTTTCGGCGCGATCCTCGATAGAACGACGAGAGACAGTGTCTTTCGGAGTACTGATAGTAAGACTATCGGACGCACACTCGTTATTGGTTTGCCCGGCTTCTGTATTAATACGAGCACACCTTTGCCTAGGTCGAGCGGTTCGTGTTTTTTCCAGCGCATCGTTGAAAATGCTGGCAATCGTGTCTGCTAGCAGGTCAGCCGTGCATTTGAAAAATTCGGCCGGTATGCCATCTTGCCCGCTGGCTCGGCCGCTGTTAAATTTCCCGATCGCTCGTTTGACTTCTTCTGTTGTGATTGGGTCTGCCAGTCGCGATGATCTTCCGGCGAAGGCAGGCAGTTCTTCCATAGCTTCGTCGCTGAACTGGCGACTGAAGTGTTCGGTGACCCCCGCGTTCAGTTCGGCTTTGTTACAGATAACGCGTCCAGCGTCGTCGTGGATCGTTAGCTTGACGGCAGGTTTTCTCGTCATCTCATGAACGGCACGAAACATTTTTGCGCCATCGTGGAGACGTTCAACTTCTGACGCTACCCTGTCTAGTCTCGCTGAGGCGGTATCGCGAGCTTTTCGGCGTATAGCGTGCAAGATCGTGTTGCGCTGGCGCTTCAGTTCGCACCAGCCATAGTTTCAAGCGTTGTTCCTCTGACATTGCCGCCATTTCAACACAGTGTGGGACACCTCGTCTGGCCGCCGGGGCGGTCCGACCGATGGTCAGTTCCGCCGCCGACTTCAGAACATGTTCTACCGTGTTCCATCTCGAACTAGCTGACGTGTTCGTATTGACTTCCGATATAGTGTTTCCGACACGAAACCGTGCGCGGAAGGGATCGCTGGCTAACAACTCGGTGTTGTAGCGAACGTGTTTCGCCGAGCGCAACTTCTCGATTCGACCCCAAACGTTGAACATTTGCTTGAGGTCGAGCTTTGCGACGAGCAGACGGTGGTCGCTATCGAGTAAAGTGCCGGCGTATGATCGGGAGTCTGTCGAGAGCCTTTTGTGTGTCTGTCGGCAGATGACAAAATCGATTACATTGTATATGGGTACAGTGTGACCTGTCGTCACATCATGGCGCTGTCCTTGCCATGTTGTTTTGTGTCGAGCGGCGTGTTGGAATGCAGTGTTGCAGACAAACAGGCCGTGTACTTCGAGAAAGACGGCGAGGGCTATGCCGTTGATGTTCCGTCTACCACGCGAGTGTTTTCCCATGAATTCCTCGTCGAACTTCTTGTAACCGAGCTTGCTGTTGAAATCATCAGCGATGTAAAATAGGGCATTCGACGAGTTCGGCGAAGAACTCGTCTTGCTCGGCATTGTTGGTGTTAACACGCTGCGACGTCGGGCCGTATACGTTTATGATAGTTAGCAATGAGTTGTTGGTCAAGCGCAGTTGAATTACAGCGATTCTGTCACACACTGACCAATAGCGCACAATTCTTTCTTCCACATGCATTGCGACAGCGAAGGCGAGACCGTAGTGTCGTGACCGTGACTGCAAGCCAAGGAGCCGAAAGTTGCCTGACCGTTCATTAAATTCGATGGGGGATTTCGTCTCCTGCAGACAGCAAATGTCGATGTGTAGTCGGCCGAGATCTTCGCTTAGCTGGCCTCGTTTCGTTGTTGACGAGAGTCCACGGACGTTGAACGTGCCGATAGTGAAACGGGAGGGAGTCGTTGAGTCATTATTATTGTGCCGAATCGACAGTGCGGCACGGCCATGGAGAATGTTTACAAACAAATGTTGAGATGGTTCAATTGTCCGTATGGTGGCGCCTCTGAAGTATGTTGGTGTGTCAACAACACAACATATTATCGCCACGGTGAGAAATAATGCCGAATCTTGCCGAGAAATCAAATTATTCGCCTCCCACTTTCTGGTGTGCCGAACCACCAGATAATACTATACAGACATGCTGAATAACGAATTAAAATAAACAACTGACAACGGTGCATGATGCGGAATAAATAGACATAAATTAATGAAGGACGTCACTCGACCTCGACCAAACAACTTGGTTTAAGAGCATTTATGTTATCTTAATATTATTGGGTGTTTTAAATGTTGTCAAGTATATTAATCAGACGACGTTGGCGTGGTTACTCACCTATGAGAGGCATGTCGAGTCTGACGTGGTCCTCCCCAGTGCAAACGAAGCCGTCCCCATAGTCATGCGGTTTGCCTGTACAACGTGAAGGGAACGAAAATAATTGTCATAGATATCGTCCCCACCCACAATGTAATTTTCCAAGTCCCGTTTAGGCGTGCACCTTCGTCATATTGCTACCAATCGAGGGTGAAAGGACAGTCCATAGGGAGGCAGCTGCTTGAGCAGCGGGGTGCCATACACCACCCTGATGGTCAGCCGTTCTTTGTATTTTAGCCCAGCTGAATTTACAGAAATTTCTACATAAAAACATGCGTGATTAACAAAGCGTAAATAAGAAACTCAACTAACTTTACCTGTACTAAACTCGACCAGGTTTGGTGTCAGTAGACGAAGGTGAATACAGAACCGAAGTGAACTGCAAAAATCGAGTAGCATGTAATATGTATACTAAGTAATAATAATAGCAATATTATTATTAATAATAATAATGTTATATATATATATAACATTATATATATATATAATATGACTTTATTATAATATACACATATCACAATAAAAACATATATATATTATAATAAAGTCATATTATTACTCTCATTATACAAAGCTGCATTTCATAGCAAAATATATTGATTTGCGAATTGATATTTCACAGTTTTGGTCAGTAGACATTTGCTCTGGAACCATTTAAGACAGTAGCATTTTTAATATTGGTAAAAAACTCAAACTTATATAACTTGTTTTGTGATGTTGTTTCTCCAAAAAGCGAACGTGACGAAAATGGTTTGGCATTGTGTTGCATGTTTGACTGGTGGAATGGGTTAACAAAAGAAACACTTGCCGAGATAGGCGGTGTGCGCTTCATCCCACACTACCCTATACTGGGTGCCACACAGTTGGGGTTAATGCGTCACGAGTCCTTACCCAGTGTTTGCAACCAGCAACAACGTGTCGTTACGACGGTTCTCGCACGATGCTGACATCGCATTGTTATCACGGAGTGTCCTCTTCTCTGACGTCATTGTCATGACGCTCTGCACGAAGGTCACCTTGACTGCGTCGCCTGAATTTAGTGCGTGGAAGTGCCAGTAGTCGTCGCTGTCGTCGGGCGAGTTTTGGACGTAATCCGGGAAGGAGCAGGCAGCGGACACGGCACCAGGACAACCTCGGGTCAAGCAGAACAATACGTTACTATGGTGTAGGCAACATCTCAAGTATTGTTAACTAAACGGTCATATAAAATTATTAATGCATATAACTGCAGTATAACGTACCATAGAATCCTTATACCGTAGAGCATGCGGACCTTGCTTGATGCACCCTTGCCGACCTTGCTTCATACTCGCTCGTTGACTTATTTGAGAAATCCCACGTATTGTGTTTCACATTAACTCGATGGTTCTATCTTACTTGACACACCCATCAACCAAGCTGCGGGCCTGTATTCGTTTAACCGGTAGCCTTTATTTAGCTGATGGTCATGCTTTAACCGATAGCCGTGCCTTAAAGACTAAGTGAAATTAAATTATAAATGTCTTTGAAACTTCGTATAAGTAAACTTGTCAAATATTGTGCCAAATGTGAAGCCTGTTCATTGCGAATTCATGTCACTAAGTCCGCTCAAACGTGGTCATTCGTGTGCTACAAAGCAACCAGCCCATCAGTGTTGCTGACGTCACCACAGGTATTGCCGCTGAGCTCGCCCTATCCTTTAGCACGACGAACAGTGGTGCGGCATGTTGTTTCAGACTGTACATGAAATTGCAATTGCGGAATTTAATATTTTTGATATCACCGTAAAGATAACAATCTTATTTACAAGTTTGTTGGTGGATGAACTCACGAATTGTGCTAACTTTTTTATTATTGCTGTTTGAACATCGCAAATGCTCAACCTTGTATTAGCGGTGCTACCTGCGGTGACGACACCTCAGCCGCTAGTTGTCGCACCAAACTGTGCAGATAAGCGCGACCAAAAGGGGTCTTCAACAGGGTGACGGAGGGGGTTAAAAATTAGTTGAATATCAGGACACTATATTTATAGTATAATTAATTCAGATTGGGTTTAAAACTTTTCATTTCGCTAAGCATTTCAGTGATAATAATGACATAACTGATAGCACTGACTTAAGTGATAGCTATGCACATAGCTAGGTGGGGTTTCGGGGTTGAATTCCCCTTAGTACGAACCCCCTTTCAAAAAGGCCCCCTCTCCACTCGAACCTCTTTCTTTTACTCCCCCAACCCACTAAACTAACGTGAATATTAATAAGGTGTGCAGAGAAATCTTTAAAAAATCAAAATATCTATAAAAAAAACAATATATATATTTATATATATATATAACAAATATAACATATTTTTAGGGGATTCGACTACCCAGATTTCTACGAACCCACTCCAAAAGTGAACCTCCCGGTCAACCCATATGAACCTTCCAAAAACCTCACTCATCGAAAAATAGCTATTTCCCCTGATGATGTGTGCGCCCTGCCATCTAGCGGAAGGGATCTTTATTAGCTGCGTCATTTATAACAATACAAGGTAAAGGTAAAGTAATTTTACCTTTTTGGCACTTGCTATTGCGACATCCTCTCCTAGCACGAACCCCCTTCCGAATTCCCTCCACGTTTCCCGCCGTGGTTAACGATAATTACCAGTGTAATCTATACTGAGAAAACTTCTACAAAATACAATTAAAATGACAGACACTTTACCCTTATCCCGCAAATTAAAAGCATTTGCTCTCTTAAAATATCATAAATTTACAGGAGACTGTGAGGGAAGCAACTTACTTGTTGCCAGGCCAGCAAGGAGAAGCAGCATGACGTGTGTAGTATATGTGACGTGTGTACGAGATATGACGCGTGTAGGGAGTGTGATGTATGCAGAGGATGTTATGTGTGTAGTAGGTGTGACGTAGGTAAGGGCTGTCACGTGGTCAGGGGATGTGACGTGTATACGACACTTCCTCATGTTGCCCGTCTTTCTACAACACCCGACAAACGAGATTATAATAATAAAAAGATAACTTCTATTGCGCCTAAATCCTTGGAAACCAAGCTCAGAGGCACATCAAAACAAAAGGATTGGTCAATCTCAAAATCCATAAGTAGTATTCCAGTTG
This sequence comes from Paraescarpia echinospica, assembly GCA_020002185.1. NCBI lineage: Eukaryota > Metazoa > Annelida > Polychaeta > Sabellida > Siboglinidae > Paraescarpia > Paraescarpia echinospica. The sequence goes on along the minus strand of CM034536.1, from coordinate 2,726,325 downwards.
TCAACAGATGGGTCAAGGCGCTAAAGAGCTACGGTGGACAAGCAAGGTTGTAAAGATGATTTTAAATGACGACGGAATTTTGTAATATTTTCAATTGATCTAACACGAAGAGGGAGCATAGTCCTAAGAGTTGGTGCAGCAACAGTAAAAGCCCTAGTTCTAATGTTAGTGTTGACTCTAGGTACGTCAGAACTAACTAGATGATCGAAGCTGGATAGGTTTTCTTACAGGAATAAGCAATTAATGCAAATGAAATGGTTGCTTACTGGACAGTGCCTGGCATGTAATGGTACAGATCTTAAATATTATACGATATCGTACAGGAAGCCAATGCTAAGACTTCAAAAGTGGTACAGAGCGAGAAAAACGAGGAGATCTTGTAATTAATCTTGCTAAACAATTTTGGACACGCTGAAGTATTGTGATATCCTTGCTAGCGATATTATAAAGAAGGGAATTGCAATAGTCATGTCTGCTGCTAACAAACGCTGTTGCAATAGTTTTAGCAATAGAAAATTTAACAAGATTTAACAAGATTTAACAAGATTGCCACCCAGAGAATTAACTCTAGGTGGCAGGTGGACAAGGAAGCCCTTTGGCTTTTCGAGAGTCCGACCCTTTTATCTATGTGTATCCCGCCCGTCTGAGGTATGTGTCGATTTTATTTTTAAACATATTCACGCTACTAGCACCCACACAATCAGCAGATAATATGTTCCATTCATTTACAATCCTTTGTGAAAATGAAAACTTTCTTATATCTAATCTACTCTGCTCCTTTGCTAATGTAACTTCATGTCCTCTAGTCCTTCTATCTTTCTTAACTGAAAAAAAATATTTCTATCAATATTTTCATAACCATTCAATATTTTAAACACTTCTATCTGATCTCCTCTCAATCTCCTGGTCTCTAGTGTTGTTAAACCGCATTTTTAGGCGTATTTCGTAACTAAGATCCTCAGTTTTTGTATCATTTTAGTTGCTCTCCTCTGCACTCTTTCTAGCATATCTATGTCCTTCCTGCGATATGGCCTCCATGCTTGAATACAATATTCTAAATGAGGCCTAACTATTGTTTTGTACAGAGGTATTATTAGCTCTTTTTCCTTATACGTTACGTTTCGCTTAATTAACCCATCAACTACTACACGTTGTCTTCTGTCAATCAGCCATTGTTCTATCCAGTTTATTATACCATTTCCTATGCCATGGGCCTTTAGTTTCAGCAGTAATGTTTGATGTGATACTTTGTCGAAAGCTTTTTGAAAAACTAAGTAGACGATATCTACCGGTGATCCCTCGTCTACCCACTTAGTCATGTTTTCCAAAAAACATAACATATTTGTTAAGCATGACCTCGCTTTAAAAAAAACATGTTGAGATGGGTTTATCAAGTTTTGTTTAACAAGAAAATCCACCACGTGATCTTTTATTAGTCTTTCTAATAATTTGCAAATCACTTATGTTAAACTCACTGGTCTATTGTTCTCTGACTTGTTTCTCGAACCTTTTTTTAAATAACGGTATAATGTTTGCCTCTTTCCATTCTAAAGGAACCACTCCCTCTTCTAATGACATGTTGAAAACTGTTGCAAGCGGTACGCTAATTTGTTCTACAATTTCCAATAGTTGTTTGGGCGGAATCCCATCCACTCCAGGTGATTTATTATCCTTCATAGCCCTTATTTTCTTAGCTACCATTTCCGGGGTTACAATTAATTGTCCTAAACAGTCTGAATCTGTCCCCTTGAACTTAACCTCTGGTACTGGCAGTGAACTAATATCTTCTCTGGTAAACAATGAACTAAAGTACTCATTCAGGTCTTCTTCCATTAAGAATTCCTCTGATATTATATTTCCAACACTATCTTCTAGAGGACCGACCGTATCTTGAATTTTCTGTTTGCTTCGAACATACGCATAAAAACTCTTGCTGTCATGTTTTATATTACTAGCAAATTGTTGTTCATAGCTTCTCTTTGAATTTATAATTTCAGCTGTAGCTTGGTTAAGTGCTTCTATATAACTGTTGTAGTCTTCATCATTTCCAGTACATCTACATGACTTCCACATCATTTGTTTATACTTAATTTTTCTAATGGCTTATTTCGATAAGTGTTTCTTTTTGGACCGTTTCCCTTATTTTTTGAAGGGTACGAATTTATCGACTATGCACTTAATTTCACTCTTTAATATATTCCAGCATTCTGTTGCCCTATTATTTTTCAGTGCGTTATTCCACTCTATCTTTGCTCAATTTGTCCTCATGTCCTTATACCTTCCTTTGTGGAAATTTCTCCTATACTGTTTTTTACTATTCCTTTCTGATTTTACGTTGATGGTAAAATGTATCTGGTTGTGATCCCTACTCCCCAGTGGCTCACACATCTTGACATTGTCAACTAATTCATTCTGTGAGGACTAAACTATGTCTAACACATTCTCACCCCTGATTGGTTCTAGCATATGTTGAGAAAGGAAGGTATCTTGAATTAAAACTAAAAACTTGTGGTCTTCACTCCCCATACTCTGAAGAGATTTCCATTGTATATGTCCGTGGTTAAAATCCCCCATAATAATACAGTCCCGTTTGCTTACTTCCCTTATAGCGTTTTGTATTTTTTCATTCTCTTCTATGCTTATGTTTGGACTTCGATAAACTAATCCAACTGTTAACGTTGAGTTTCCTGTAACTATGTTACACCAAATAGCTTCTTCGCAATCTGCTTCTCTTTCTAATTATATTTCATAAGCCTGGATAGATTCTTTAATATATACAATAACTCCACCTCCCTTTCTTCCTTTTCTATCTTTTCTAAACATTACATATCCTGTCAGTCCCAATTCAGCATCTGATATATCGGTGGCGATCCAGGATTCGGATATACCTATTATATGAAGGTAAATATCTTCTACCATAATGTTTAGTTCATTTCTTTTGTTTACTATACTCATTGCATTTAAACAAACACATTTATATCCAGCTTCAAAAGAGTTTTCCAGACTGTCATTTGCTGATTTATTTGTGCTGTCTTTATCTATGCCTCCATTGTCGGGCTTTTCTGTGAGTCCCCCTGCGAATCTAGTTTAAATAGATGCAACCTGTCCCACAGTCAACAGATCGCAGCAGGTTCTCTGAGAAAACTGCTGCCCCCTTTCTACTAAGATGGAGGCCATCTCTCATGTACATATCTTTCCTCCCAACAAAGTATTCCGATATATCTTCACACATCTGCTCAACTAATGCGTTGATCGCCATCCTCTTACAGTTTCTATACGTTGCCCCCCTTCCTCCCATTACTGGCAAAATTACTGACAGAATAACCTGTTCAACTCTTGTCTTCTTTAGCTTCCTCACTAACTGTCTATACTTCTGTACTATCGCAGTTGTTCCCTCCCCGTCTGCATTATTTGTTCCTACATGTACTAGTATAGACCCCCCTTGCCATGTCCCAATACCTTCTCTACCCTGTCAGCCACATGTTCAATCCTAGCCCCCGGTAGACAAACAACGACGTCTTTCCCCTCGCTCAGTGTCTTGTCCGTCTTTCTCATAATGGAGTAGCCCATCAACACGCTCTCATTCCTCATTGCCCCCTCAATCACTGCCTTAGAATAGCTCTTTCTTCGGTTTGCATCTGTCTGGTTATTGTCTTTCTCCCCTGTCGTCTTCTCTCCTGTCACATTCTCTTCCGATCCATTCTTTCCTGTCGCCTTTTCTCTTGTCACCTTTCCTCCTGTCAGCGTCCCTTTTATCGACTTCTCTTCTATCACATTTGCTCTCACTTCCTTTCGTCCCTTCATCTTTCGTCCCATCTGATTTTCTTCTCTCCTCTCCCGTCCCATCTTCCCTCCTCCCTTCTCTACGGTCATTTTCTTCCCTGTCATCTTCACGCTTGTCACGTTTTCTGTTGTTGATTTTCCAATTTCTTCCCCTCCAATCACCTTCCCTCCTCTCAATCTCCTTTCCTCAGTTTTCTTGCCACTGCTATTCTCCTTTAGTCTTGCAGTATTCTAACCTCTCTCCCTGTCGTCTCTCTCCATTCGACCTGCCTCCTTGCTAATTCCCATCTCCATTCCCTTCACAATATCTGTCAACCTAACTATCTCCTTCTGCAGACACTCCACCTACCAACACCCAATGCACTGAAAGGTGAATCCTTCCTCCATGGTTTCTGCCCATGACTTCCCACAGCCGGACAATGCAAAATCTGGCAGTGATCGCACACCAAGTGTCGCTTTGCCTTGACTTGCCGCTTACAAGGCGCCATATCCCGATTAGAATTTATTTAATAACTTAACTAACTTAGTCTTTATAAAGACTGTTTCCTGTGTACTACAGCACACTTTAGGTTACAAATTTCAATTACACAGCCGACTATTTATCCTGTCACGAACGCTAACATTACCGGTAGTGACCTAATTTAAATACAATCAATTACGTTACGTTAGACTGCTTTATTTATTTAGGTTACGCCGCCCGACTATCGCCCTTGCTTAGTTTTAACAACAATGCTACAGATATTATCTTATGTAAGTAGTTTGATGGTTGTTACTTTATCTCTTATATATTCTAACACATAATCAGGTTTGTTAAATCTTGTTTACAACTTATCGAATGCCAAGTGAGTTACCCTATTATCACTCACTATACTAAGGTGTTCTAAAATACGTGAACTAACTAACTTTAAGCACAACTGCTACTCAATATATGTTTATTGCAACTTTATGAATGACATATACCGGCGAATACGGCGAAGACCACGAATATGATAAAAACAACAGCGACATGTTTGGGATATGTCTTGTCGAAAATTGAAGTTGCTGGCGTGATATACTGATTCAAAATGGGAAAAAACATCCAGTTTACTACGCTGCATTGGAGTACCAATTGGTATCTATCAGTTACTTTAATAAACGTTCAATGAGAATGTTGTGATCAATCGTGTCAAAAGCGGCAGAGAGATCTAGTAAGGTAAGTGCATACACTTTACCATTATTAATGTTCAAGTTAATATCAGTATGAACCTTTAAGAGGGCAGTCTCTATTGAATGAAACTGTCTATATACCGATTGTGACACATTAGTTAAGACATTTGTGCTAATGTGAGACCTTAGACAACTTGTTACAACCTTTTCTAGTATTTTGGAAATAAAGCTGAGGTTGGAATTATGTATATAACTGTTTAGGTCTTGTTTAGACAGAGATGACTTCTTAAGAAGTGGTGTGACATAGGCGTATTTGAAATCATCAGGAAAACAGCCAGAGCAAAGTGATGCATTTATAATATTTGATATAGGCCCAATTATTGTATCGAGACATGTTTTTAGTAGTATTGTTTGGAAATGGATCAAGTGCATAAGATTTATTTGTGGAGGACATAATTAATGTCCTAACTTCATCAACTGTTGCAGGTTCAAATGATACAAGTAGAGAATTTATTTGTGGAAAGTTCACACTGACATTACTTAAAATATGACGTGGGAAAGGAAAACGAATAATACTGATTTTATTCTTAAAGTGACTAGAGAACGAATCACATAGAGACTTAATTGACACATAATCAGGTAGCGATGGAGTAAGCCGTTTGTGTAGAATGTAATTGATGCAGTTCCATAACTGACGCGGTTTATCAGACTTATTTATGACCATATTTGTATAATTATCTTATTTAGCTTTGGCCATTTGTCTGTTACAGAGGTGACATTGCTTAGAATAGCGCGACCTATCTAATGGCGTGCGCGATTTGCGCCATTCACGCTCTAAATAACGACGACGCCTTTTAGATAGTATAATTTCGGAAGTCATCCATGGAGCCGGTGGCCTTTCTGACACACATTTGGATTTGATAGGTGCATGTTTGTTAAGTAATGCGTTGAGTACTTGACAGTACTGTTTATATAAGTCAGATAGATGTTTTATGGCAACTCTAAGGGTCAATTGCATCACATAGCGGGGACGTAAAGTCATTCCACAGTGTTCATTCACTCCATCAATCTTAAAACAATAGAAAGTGCGCTTTTTCTGATAAAAATATAATGTAATTTGGACATTGGTAACATGACATTAGTTTACAGGATATGATCAAAAATACCATGTCATCGATACAATATATTTACCGTAGTTCGTGTGTTTCATACAGTCATTGGATCGACGTATCCTCCGCGTTTGTCAAAAGGTAGATTTATGGGCAGCCTCAAACAAACTGCGTCAGTTTCTCATCCCCGGATGGCAGTGTCTCTATTTGCCGAGTACTTGAGAGCACCAAGTGTCGGTGTGACGTCCCGGCTCGAGTGTAATTGCCGTTTGACACTTGGGAACTCGCGCTGCTGTGGAGTGAGTCGTCCAGCGAGTAACACCCTCGTCCTGTCACTCCGTGTAAGTCGCCCTATCTGTCCATGAACGTCATCCAGTCAGTCCGTGTAAGTCGTCCTGTCTGGCCATGTAAGTCGTCCACTCAGTCCGTATAAGTCGTCCAGTCTGTCCGTGTAAGTCATCCTGTGTGTCCGTGTAAGTCGTCCTGTCTATCCGTGTAAGTCGTACTGTCTGTCCGTGTAAGTCGTCCTGTCTGACCGTGTAAGTCGTCCAGTCTGTCCGTGTATGTTGTCCAATCTGTCCGTGTAATTCGTCCTGTGTGTCCGTGTAAGTCGTCCAGTCTGTCCGTGTAAGTCATCCTGTGTGTCCGTGTAAGTCGTACTGTCTGTCCGTGTAAGTCGTCCAGTCTGTCCGTGTATGTTGTCCAATCTGTCCGTGTAATTCGTCCTGGGTGTCCGTGTAATTCGTCCTGTGTGTCCGTGTAAGGCGTCCTGTCTATCCGCGTAAGTCGTCCTGTGTGTCCGTGTAAGTCGTCCTATCTGTCCGTGTAAGTTGTCCTGTCTGTGCGTGTAAGTCGATCTCTCTGTTCGGTTACGTTGGTGTAATTCATTTTGATTTGGGGAACGCCAGTGAAAATATAAATTGTTTGCGAACTGAAACAAACAAAGCTACAGAACCTGTTTTGTTAGCCGACGAAGGTGAAGCATGCAGTGCATACTCATACACTCTAGAAACATCAACAAAAACAACAGTGTATATAACTCAAATAAACTATGATGTATATATGATTTAATTTAGACACTGTGTTGGATTGCCCGTGCTACAACAGCATCGTATCGCGTCATGAAGTGTTTGTAAAAATCTCATCCCGCTTGGCAATTTAATGCCGTGTCGTATTTTAGGAACACGAAAATAAGGCATAGTTGATTGTATGACCAGCGCTTATATATAATCAAACTTAGGTATTCGTAGTTTGCTCATCTCTCATTGGACTTTGGCCTTGTGGCAAGGCGTGTAATACTGGGCGTCACGTCACTGTCAGTAAAATGACGTCAGTAGCATCTGTTCCACGGTAGACTCCGTCACCCGGGACGATTCCGGAGACACGTAGCAGTAGGCCTAAACAACAATAATTAAACTACGAAAGACCCGCCCGTCGTGTGGAGAGAGAGGCCGTGGTAGACAGGCATGCGGGTGCGTGTCCTTCGTCCCTACAACGAGCACTCTGTATTCAGATACGTCGGCAGCTGACAGACGAATCTGTCGCCGAGAACGTATATTAACTCTTTAGTCGTCACCAGAACTGACGCCTGTTTCCTACAGCTGCCGGAAGCAGTACGTAGAGTCATAATAATACGCACTGGCGTAACGAGGGGGGAGATGGGGGCAAATCCCCCAGCGATATTTCGGGGGCAGCACTTTGGGAAGATTGTTTTTCTTAGACAATATACATATTTATACATTGTTATCCACACGAATTCTGAACACATCGCTGTTACATTACACATATATTGAAATAATCATGTTTGTATACATCAAATGCATGTAAATCATGCAATTGATGTTAGCCCAACCGAACACGGTATCGTACTGTGTCATATATCTCGGCAGCCACCCAGAATGAGTTCATCGCCATTCTTGCCCGTCGCGTATTGGCAGTTATCCTGGACGAAGTCCGTGAGGCAAAGTACTACTCAATCATATTCGACAGCACTCCGACCTGGTTCACGTCGACCAGATGTCACAAGTATTGAGGTACGTCAACATCTCAGGAGGAATGATCGAGGTTAATGAGCAATTTATCGGCTTTATTGAGATCGGAGAGAAGAACGCTAACGCGCTGACGAATCAAATATTGGCCAAGTTGAGGGAGATCCATCTTGATATTCAGGACATGCGAGGCCAAGGATATGATAATGCGGCTACGATGGCTGGCGTCCACAGTGGCGTGCAGCGAAGGATTCTGGACATCAACCCACTGGCCACCTGCGTCCCCTGCAACAATCACTCGTTGAACATGGCGGGCGTCCACTCTGCGCAAGCGTCAGTCAATGCCACTACCTTCTTTGGGACGATGGATCGTCTCATCGTGTCTTTCTCAGCATCAACCCATCGGTGGGATGTATTCAAGTAACACGTCCCGTGACGTGTTACTTGACTGCATGACGCATTCATTGCATCATGGTGCAATGAATGCGTTATGGCGTCATGTATCGAGCTCCATCGGAGCTCGAGACATGACGCCATAGATGCGGTGGCGTCGCGTCTCGAGTCTATCACCGCTGCATTGGAGCAACTCCGCTGTGTGATGTCTTACTTCATTGCCTACTTGGCTTTCTTGCGTCCTGAGAGAGACCAATGATGTTCAGATATTCCCACAAAAGCCTGGGCTCCGGCTGGACAGTTGCGCAACAAACTCGGCGCTCTTGTTCTCTTCTGCGAAGAAGAACGCGGAAACGTAGTTGAAAAGGCAAAGGCAAAGGCAAAGTCCACGGCGTTCTGTAAAGAAATGGGGGTAGCATTAGAAAGACGGGTGCGGCGGAGAAGACGATTGGCGGGAGAAACGCTGAGGATGCCGGCTACAAGTGGAGGTGAGAGCGGCTGCAGATCATTGATCGACTCCACGGGGAGATAAGAAATAGGACAAATCACATGATGGATGTGAACAACACATTCAGGTTTCTTACATGTATGGAGTGCCAGATGGACTCAATGAAGGTATCGACTCTGCCATCGACTGACACACTCACACATACGTCGACATCGCCGCTGAAGGGATGAAGGGGGAGATACACCGTGTGCGACGTCACCTCCATAGTTACGAAAGGCAAACAGGAGAGACGACTAGAAATTAGAATGCACTCGATCTCCTTAAATGGGTAGTGAAATGGGACACGAGACATCCTTCCTGAACCAGCTCGTGTCTCTTAGGATGTTGCTCACTATGTGCGTGAGCTTGGCCTAGTGTGAGAGGTGCAAGGGTCAAGAGCGACTGAGCAGTCTTGCACTATTGTCGTTCGAGCTAGAGTTGACTACAGTCGTGGACTTCGAAGGCGTAATTACCGAGTTCGCGTCACTCAATGCAAGAAAAGTTAGGCTGTAGGAGAATGTGACGTAGCTTCTGCGCTCGGATAAACAAATCACTCCCAGTCACATTGGCCTATTGTTGTGGTTGCGGTGGCAGTGGCAGGACGAGCTCGCAGTGAACATTATGTTGTTTTGACAGTTGTTAACTTTGACCACTGTATATTCAGTAGTTTGTTAACTGACCACTGTTCAGGGTTTTGTAGGGAGATTTGTATTGGTTTCATTGCAGATGTTTTGAATATCGTCTTGAATGGTAGCTCAGTGTGCTGTAGCTACACTGAATCATTACAATATATATTTGCTGCTGTGGTGTTGGAGCAATGATAAATATATTACTAGCGATACCTATTCCATTATTGCGCTCTATTTTTTTTGGGGGGAGGCGGAATTTTTACTCTTGCCCCAAACGGATGGCACGTGGCCTCGTTACGCCACTGCATATATATTACTGACATAAGATGTTTACCAATAATTCCAAACATACTGGCAACATTTCAGCAACTCGAAGCCAATCGGGCGTGCCGTGTTCAGAGGAGAATGACAACTGCAGTGTCGAGTACGATGGAGTACCACGAGACGGTGTGTGTGTTCAGAGGAGAATGATAACTGCAGCGTCGAGTACGATGGAGTACCACGAGACGGTGTGTGTGTTCAGAGGAGAATGACAACTGCAGTGTCGAGTACGATGGAGTATCACGAGACGGTGTGTGTGTTCAGAGGAGAATGACAACTGCAGCGTCGAGTACGATGGAATACCACGAAACGGCGTGTGTGTTCAGAGGAGAATGACAACTGCAGCGTCGAGTACGATGGAGTACCACGAGACGGTGTGTGTGTTCAGAGGAGAATGATAACTGCAGTGTCGAGTACGATGGCGTACCACGAGACGGCGTGTGTGTTCAGAGGAGAATGACAACTGCAGTGTCGAGTACGATGGAGTACCACGAGACGGTGTGTGTGTTCAGAGGAGAATGACAACTGCAGTATCGAGTACGATGGCGTACCACGAGACGGCGTGTGTGTTCAGAGGAGAATGATAACTGCAGTGTCGAGTACGATGGAGTACCACGAGACGTTGTGTGTGCGACCGGGAACTCTTGCGATGATGATGAGGATATCATGCAACGGTTGTTTTCAGAAGAGCCGATACGTACTTGGTAACCAACACTGGAAGTAGTAGACGGACCCCATGTCCTGTTTGTCCAGTAAAAGACAGTATAGGACCGGAAGTGCGATCAACAGGAAATCGTCCGGTTTTAAATCTAAACATTCGTAAACCTGTAACTTTCTCGACATTGATGCAACGTTGTTTACTGTTTCAGGTTTTGGCCGTTAAAACATCTACACTTGAAGGAAAAAAGTAGAAAAAGGATGTACTGAATGGTTTATTTGTAAGCGTTTAATTACCAAACTTACCCCATCTATTAGTAGTAAGTAATGATAATAATAATAATTATTATTATTATTAAATAATATATTTAGGGGCCTACACATAATATAATGCAACGATCGTGAAAAAATTATATAATAAACAGATACTTAATAAATGCATATACTGACAATGAAGGGAGAAGTATAATATTGTATAATATATCTAGCATTCCATTATAGGATATGCATATCCCATGAGAATGTGAATTCTATTTGACACCGTTGTTGTGATGGCTGGCCGACCGTTTAGTTGAGTCCCTGATAGCGGCTCTACACAAAACAACTCGAGTCTGTTCGGCAAATATCTCATTCGATTTCGTAAATCGAAGACGAATTAATTGACGGTCTGCCATATTGCTGTCGACCGACGATTTGTTTGGTTGCTTGACGCACGCATCCGTCAGTGCACACCAACAGACGGCAGTTGCGGGTGACAAGTGTCACAAGTGCCACAAGTGTCACAAGGGCCGGCACTGAGATATATTGTGAGACACACTTGTAACGTGTGAACACGTATCAAAGTACAGCTCTAACAGCACCAGGGTCAAATATTTGATTCAAGTACACAACCTTACATAACGCTAGGTGTAGGGGAAGGTGGGGTAAGACGGACCAACGCCTAAAACGGCCACCCCTTATATATCGGCCAAAAGGTGTTGTCGCGTTTCGCCGATCGGACGCAACGCTTTCGACTTCGGTGTAGGTCACGTGCGATATGACATTTCACGCGCGGTGATGTTTAGTTGTCGGTAAAATGGAAACATCACAACAAAAGGGCTGGTCAATCTCAAGATCGATAAGCAGTATTCAAGTTGTCAACAAAGGGATGGATACGCCTATGGTAGATACAAAAGAAGTAAAGGTAAGTTCCCATATAGCGCAGTATCCAGTCGTCAGGACTGCTCAAAGCGCTTCACACTTTATTTCCTGGCACACCTTTTCAAACGAACACCATCTCGACTTCATTGGGACGCATCCATCTGGATAAGCCAGATTATAAAGGTAAGTTTTTTAATGACGGCGGAATTGTGTAAAATTTGTTGTTTGTTAGGTGGGCATTCCTACCCAATGTGGATTCCATTAAGCATCATTTACTTAGTATTAAACCAACTTATGCTGATGAAATGTGTTTTGTGCGTATGTGACTTAATTCGAGCACCATCATTGTGAAACTGGAGATTGTTTTTTACAAAATGATATATTTTTTATTTACCTTAAATTTTAAATATGTAATTTTCTGCTGTTTCAAATTCTCACGTTCGTACATTCCTTATCAACATAACAACTGACCGTAGAATTTTAACGTGTGTTTGCGTTTATGTGTGCGTGTGTGTGTATGTGCGTGCGTGCGTGCTTGCGTGCGTGCACACGTGCGTGCATGCGGTTACTGCTATTTTGAAATGCATTATTTAAAATATTATTATAATGGAAAATAGGTGCATTTGACATGATGGGAGACCATCTTGAATTTAGTAAACTTATCCTGCTTATTAAAATTACTTCCCTAATTTTTAGACCGTGTTCACACAGAAATTCTCTATTAACGCAGCATCAGCTTTTCTGGGTGAACACGGTGTCGCGCTTACATTTATCCGGGCGTTAAATAATATCCGGGTGACTTTTCTACGACTGTGGCGCTTTCATTTATCCGGGCGTTATGTATGATTATAGAAACTGTTTTACGACTTAAATTGTTTCTGTCTGTGGGAAGCAAACCTTTTATAATTTATGTATGTATATATACATATATATATATACATGTATACATATATATATATATATATATATACATAGACATATATGTCTATATATATATACATAAATTATAAAAGGTTTGCTTCCCACAGACAGAAACAATTTATGTCGAAAACAGTTTCCTCTAAACGCACACGTCACGTGACTTACTCTTATACTTGGTCACAAATCTGAAACAGCAACTTATAATTTTGTACTCTAACTATAATGCTCGTGTTACGACAACAAACGAAACATATTTAACAACTGGATATTATTTATCACTACCTGATTTACTGGTGCCAAATATTATGCCTTACATATGCACATAAACATCACCCGGATAAATGTAACGCCCGGTTAAATGTAAGCGAGACAACGGCATTAGTGGTGTCGTGTAGCCTAGCGGCGCCGTCTGGCGAATGATTACACAATAATTACGACATGCTGCGGTGGTTTTGAACCGACCAATGGAAAATAAAATTGCAAAACGCGAAACTTATTTTTTTTTTTTGTCTCTTTACAACATTTTGCTTATTAACATAAATGATAACAACACCTAGCTAATTAATACTCTGTATAAATATTCAGAAAAACATGTAACTTGTCATAATCATCTACAAATAACGCTGCTTTGGTTTAGAAGTATTGTGAACATTTAATAAAATGAATATAATTCCAATAGATAATTACACCAATGTTATGTATTTTTGGGGGCAGAGCTCATACTTCTAGCATCCACCAAAATCCGTATCTCCACTTCCGACCTATAGGCCTCCTATACATGTACTGGAATAAGCTGCCTGCTTCTGTCAAATGCTTAACAGGTAAACATGTTTAAAAAAAGTGAAACTGTATCTAAAGAACCGGGCTCTTACAGAAGAGAGAAGTAACTTTTTTTATATTACTAAGGTGTGATATGGTTGAATCATATTATGAAACAGTATTATCATCTCAGTATTAGCATTTCAGTGTTATCATCTCAGTATTATTATTTAAGTATTTTTAAAACAGTGTTATAAATGTTGGTTCTAGTTTTTGAATTCCAGATACTGTGTATAAGTATATTGTATAAGTTGACCTCTTGCCGCATTACATCTATAAAATGGACCACACTGGAAATAAGTGGATAAACGTTCGTGCAATCCATCAATTTAAATGCATATATCTGTACAATATATACTATGTACTTTAATTGGAATTAAATCAATCAATCAATCAATCAATCAAAGTGCACCCTGGTTAGGTAACGGCAGTAGGGTCTGGCATGTTTGTAGTCATTACAGAAACAACCGGCAAACAGGGGGCGGGACCGAGCCTCCTATGGCAGGCCGATAGGGCCATAGACGCGGTACACTAAACGCATTGATTAACACGTTAACGCGTTGTATTAACAACAAATCGGGACTCGAAGAAGTTAGCGCGTTAATTTACTAATCAATAAGAACTCGAAGAAGTTAGCGCGTTAGATCTATCAAATTTCCGTTGGAGGCTGGTCGACCCATACAGACCAGCGGACAATTCTTCATTTCTTGCAAACCAAACTGTCAAAGTGAATCTGGTCGGAGCACAGCTCGGATATCGGTTTCAAGTAAAGCAGAGCCTGGTCGGAATGTACCCTTTCCAATGCATTCCACTGTGCAATGTGCACATTAATTTAAATAATAGTATACAAGCAGGGGATAGTGCAAAATAAGTGCATAACAGGAAAAAAAACTGCAAACATTGTACACTGTTTCAATTTTGGTAAAACATAAATTTATTTGATTCATTTCAAATTTATGTAATTGCTCATTGCATGGGCATTAATTAAGTCGAATTTCATGATTAATTCAATATTGAATTAATCATGCGTGCGTGTGTGTATATGCGCGTGGAAGGCATATTCCAACGTAATCTCCGTTCCGTAACGTTGAGTCACTTCGGTACGTCTTACGTTGGCCAATAATAAGGCCGTTAACTAAACCATCTGTACATTATTATCTATTTGTCGTAACTATAGTCAAATGGAAAGTGAGAGTTAGCCATCCTATAATCCAGTGTTGTTATGTTTAATTTATAACGAAACGTTCGGTGTAATTCAAAGACGGGGCTTACCACTTCTGTGTTACGTTAACATTTAATTATGACATTTTCACACAATGGTTACTAATGATCGAATCTGGAGAAATTCATATTCAAGCATTTACAGAATCTCGGAACGTGATGCTATTACTTCAATAATTATTGCATTGGGGGTGAGCAAATATTGATATTCTATTACATTAACAGTTTCGTCATCTCCGGTGCGTAAAACAGATCTAGTTCAAGGTGTCTACAGCGACGTATACCACATACTAATTACAATTAAAATGGCGTCAATGTAAACCTTATGTCCTTGCTTTCTTTTGAAAAAAGAGCAGAACAGTGTAATTACAGGATGTGTAATATCAAATGAAATTCGTCAAGTTCAACATGTAAGATATCAAGGAAGGATAGCTAATTAAATGTCATACGATATAATATTGATTGTCTTTTACTACACACACACACATACACGCAAGCACGCACGCACGCGAGCGTTTTGGCGCTTTTCCTGTTATTCCTTTATGTTGTACTATCTCGTTCTTGTTTAATAGTCTTTAAATTCATGTGCAAACTTCATAGTGGAATGCATTGGAAAGGGTACAGATCGGCCGGGGTCTACTTTACTTGAAACCAATATCCGAGATGTGTTCCGACCAGGTTCACATTGTCAGTTTGGTATGCAAGAAATAAAAACTTGTCCGTTGGTCAGTATGAGTCGACCTTCAACGGACATTTGAGATATTAACGCGTTCAATTCTCTGAAACGAGGAATATTGTTCGACCATCCTCAGTTCTCTCCGAAGAATTCCTCATCGAATCCGGTATAAAACAAGGATGTATACTGTTACATCTGTTCAGGCCTCACTGTATAGACGCTAGCATATTCAGACAGAACAGAGACGATAGTTCTAGTAAACCAACTTTATTAAACGTGGCTGCTGCGACAAGGGAGCGGCCTGTTATTCTACTTTCCGGGGAGACGTCATTAAGTGATATTGTTACATCCCCTTCGTTTTACAAGCAACATGTACTCAACCAAAATGTACTAACGTATTAAAGTAACCAACTCATTACGTCTATGGATCAGCATCAATGTTTCGTAGTGGTTTAAATAAAATAAAGTTGCCAAAACCTGAATGCAACATAACTGAATCACGAAACGTTCCAGCTAACACTAAACACTACATAACACACTATTTCACAACAGCAGCAACATTCCTGATGTCATGCTAAAGCCAAAATGGCATGGTCAACATGCAAACGCTCAATTATGAGAATAGCACCAGACAACATGGCAAACATGAACATATAGAATAGGATGGAACATCCACAAGACAACACACTTGCGTGTCTGCATCAATCATGTCTGTACTCATCAATGTTCATGTAAGTATCATCAGCTGTTCATTTAGACACAACATAGTCCTTGTATGAACACATGGATGGAGCATCCACAATTTAACATACATGCGAGTCCGCATCAATCAAGTCTGCACTCATCAATGTTCATGTAAGTATCATCAACTGTTCATTTAGATACAACATAGTCCTTGTATTTGCTGGGTAGCTTGGACTTGTTGATTCTCTCGGACTTCCTAGGTGTCGTTGGACGTACCAAAGAGTGTGGTTCTGTCTGGTCACTCTGGTGTTGTTGTTCAACCGGTGTGTTCGGCTGAATTTCAACTGGTGTGTTGGCCCGAATTGGGTCAACTGGAGTGACTAGAGGATCATCTTGGGATGGGATATCCACGGACTCCTCAACCAACACATGAGGTGGTGTTTCGTGTGTTCTTCTTAGGTGTACACGGATGCGCCTGTACACTGTTCCCTCACTATCTTCAACTCCATAGGACCTTTCATCCAGTCGTCTCACCACCTTCGCTTTCTTCCATGACTTGACTCCAAGCTTGAACGGCTTCATTCGGACGGTATCACCTTGATGCAGATGTGGGAGATCTGTAGCAGATTTGTCATAGTACGTATCCTTTTCAGCATATCTGTTTCATGTTGCTGCACAGACGACCGCGACTCCAAAAGACTTTGAGCTGTTGGAAGAATTGTTTTCGTCCGCTTACCTAGTAGCCTCTGTGCAGGACTACTCTCCATTCCTTGAGGTGGGGTGTTGCGGATATTCAGCAGTGCTAAATATTGGTCATCACTAGCGCATTGTGCTTTCTTTATCATCTTCTTTGCAGCTTTCACCGATGATTCCACCTTGCCGTTTGAGCGACTGTGGTGTGAATATGTCGTCACATGTTCGCATCCCCATTTCTTACAGAAAAATGAGCAAACTCGTCTGACACCAGTTGTGGACCATTGTCAGTAACTACAGTGTCCGGAATTCCCATCCTAGCAAAGTGAGCTTTGTGATTACTGCCTTGGAGCCAGTGGCTGGTAGATAGTCTATTTCCCAGAAGTTTGATCTGTAGTCAGTGGTGACTAGGTAGTCCTTTCCTTGGTAAGAGAACAGGTCGACACCGACCTTCTGCCATGGACGGTCCGGCACATCATGGCTCATCAGAGTTTCCTTAGTCTGAGAACGTTCGAACTCACGACAAGCTTCACACGTTTGGATGTACTCTTTGATTTCTGCATTCATGCCAGGCCAGAACACCAACTCCCTTGCTCTTCTTAGGCATCCTTCAATGCCAACGTGGCCTAGGTGAACATCCTTCTTAATTTGTGATCTCATGGATTGTGGAATCACAAGTCTTTCGCCGCGGAACACCAATCCATCAGTGACGGCCAACTCATCTGTGAAGTGGTAGTAAGGCACAGCAGGTGGCGGCACATCTGGTTTCTCGGGCCAGCCATGTTGCAGAACAGCTGTCAGCACTTGTAGAGTGGCATCTTGCTCGGTGGCATTACGAATGTCCTGGACAACATCTTCTCTCATGGATAGATAGTTCACAGCGTGGATAGCTTCGAACACAGTGGTCGGTTGTTCCTGTCCAGCTGGCAGGAAGGCACGTGACAGCGTGTCAGCGAGAGACATCTTCTTGCCTTCCAAGTACTTGACATCAGTGTCATACGCAAGTGCACGTAGGAGCATGTCCTGTAGACGCTTGGGTGCTCTGTCCAGAGGTTTCTTTGTTACTGCCTCTAGTAGCTTGTGGTCACTGTAGACAAGGATGGGGCGACCATAGGTGAACTGATGCCACTTCTCAAGAGCAAAGACGACGGCCAGCATCTCTTTCTCTATAATGGCATATCTGGTCTCTGTGTCAGTCAAAGCAAGACTGGCGAGAGCAATTGGTCTTCCTTCCTGAAGTAGTGCACATTCCAGGCCATAGTTGCTAGCATCACACTGAATGACCAGTTGCTTACTCGTGTCAAAGTAAGCCAGGGTGGGTGCCTCAGCCAGGAGTTGTTTCAATGTTGTGAAAGCTTTCTTCTGAGCATCTCCCCACATCCAGGCAACATCTCGTTGTACAAGAGCAGCAATGGGACGGAATATATCAGTCAACGTGGGTACGTATCTCGCCAGGTAAGTTACTGTACCTCTTAGCCTCTCAACAGCTTCCCTGTCACACGGACTCTTCAACTTCAGAACAGCTTTGACTTTGGATGGGTCAGGTTTCAGACCATCATGACAACATGGCCTAAGAACTGGATTTCATTCTCATTGAAGTGACATTTCTCACGGTTCAGTTTGATCCCATGTTTCTTGCATCTTTGGAGCAGCTTCTGGATCTTGACACAGAGATCAGAGTCATCGTATCCATGGATGATAATATCATCAGCAACACAGTGAACATTCTCCAAACCTTCCAGTGCTTGTTGCAGACGCTTTTGGAAAATTTCACTGCTGACTTTCAAGCCGAAAGGTAGTCGTCGCCAACGATACCGCCCAAACGGTGTTGCGAAAGTAGTCAGTAGGCTAGATTCTTCATTCAGTTCGCAGTGTAGATATCCTTGTTGCAAGTCACACACAGCAAATTTCTTGGAATTCACAAGCTTCGGTAGAATGTCGTCCAGCACAGGAAGCTTGTAGTGTTCACGCTTTAGGGCTAGGTTGAGAGGTCTAGGATCAATGCAGATCCTGAGAGCTCCAGAATGTTTCTTGGCTACAGACATTTGGTTCACCGAATCAGTGGGTTGGTCCACTTTGACTATGACATCAGTGTGTTCTAGTCGGTCTAGCTCATCTTTCACGGTATTGTTCAGTGATTCTGGTAAGGTACGAGGTGGTCTCACAACCGGTTCAGCATTTTGTTCCAGGGTGAGACGAATTTTCCCACCAGGAAGCGAGCCAAGTTTACTGTCGAACACTTCAGGATAGTCTTCAGTGCATGGAGTTTGAGCAACTCTACAGCTGGAGACTGAAGAAACAGTTTCAAAGTTCTCGTAGTTCACCGTGATGAGCTTCACGCATTCAGCAGCTTTACGGCTGAGTAGTGGTGTCAGTTTGTCATCATCCACTATGACATAGTCCACTTTGAACTTGTCTCCTGTAGTAGGATTTACGGTTTTAGCTCGGCACTTGCCGAGAGCTTCAGTCTTCACATTGTTCCACATCTTCAGAGTGATTGGTTCTGGGCGGATATCTTTCTCCTTCACGTACTTCTTGGGCAGTATGTTGACAGTTGAACCACAGTCAACCTGCATCTTCACCGACTGCTTTTCGACCAGCATGTTGCACAAAATTGGACCATCTTGTGAGGAGAGTACGTGCACATCGGCAGTGACGCAGCTGATATCGCCAAAGCTAGCACCGGAGCTATCCGAGTCTAACCCATCTTGTACACTGTGAACAGTCTTAGGGCATTGCACGGAGCCTCTGAAATGGTTTCGACCCCTACATGCATCACACGTCTTGCCCCATGCAGGGCAGAGTTCTTTCTTCATGGGGTGCGTTTTGCAGCAGAATTTGCATTTTCGCTGACTAGCAGATTTTCTTCCACCGAATGTCGACTTGGCAGTGTAGCGTCTGTATCTGGTGTCGACCCGGTTCACTGCTTCTGTTTTATTCAGAATTTTGCATTGTTCTTCAGCCTCTTGCATGCACCGGCAGATGTCTACTGCTCTGGGTAGATCAAGTTGCGATTGTGAAATGAGTTTGCTGCGAATTTTGTCACTCCTTACACCGAGGATTATCCTGTCAACAATCAGCTTGTCTCGCATACGATTGCAAAACCCACAGGTTTTTTCTAGATTTTTCAACACTGAGTAGAATTGTTCAAACGACTCATTTTCCTGATTTCGGGTGTTAAACTTATACCTTTCAAAGAATTCTTTTACTTCGCCCAAGATATGTTCGTCAAATTTTCTGATGATTCCAGCAGTCTTGACCCGTTCTTCTTCCGTCAAATCCATACCATTGAGAACGCGTAGTGCGTCTTTCCCAATAGAGTGTAGAAGAAGTGCCGTCACATATCTGTCTGGCTTAGTGTCGAGTCCAGACACGATTAGATAGTTTTTCCACATTTGTTTCCACAACTTCCAGTTATTGACCTGATTGGTTTCCATTTCCAATGCAGGTGGAGGCGAGCCACTGGGCAAGTTCACATAGATGTGATTCCGAGACCGAGGGTCTTCGACATTTGGAGCAGCCACAGCAGGTGCCCCGACAGCGGCCACGCCGGCCGTTACAGTTGAATTATCGTCAGCCATAGTTCACTCTTTAACACAAATGTCACTTTTGACAGGACTGCCTTGCCATATTCAGTTACCTTCGATATCTCACCGACGCCACCATGTTACAACATCTGTTCAGGCCTCACTGTATAGACGCTAGCATATTCAGGCTGAACAGAGACAGTAGTTCCAGTAAACCAACTTTATTAAACGTGGCTGCTGCGACAAGGGAGCGGCCTGTTATTCTACTTTCTGGGGAGACGTCATTAAGTGATATTGTTACATATACTGACACCCGATTTGTTTAAGAGCGTGATCGACCACCTCATGCTCCGTGTCGTCGTCAGCCGGTGCAACATTGGTATTCAGTTGGGTGATTACAGACTCACTGATCTCGACTACGCGGATGACATTCTTTGCTGAATTTCCCAATATCCTACAGCATGCGTTAACGATCCTATAGGAAGAAGCCAACCTTGTCGGGGTGAACATCAGTTGTCCCAAGACCAAACTCGTGGCAGTCACCCCCGACTTGTCGACTCCCCCCCGCTGTATCTTCAAGAATTTGGATTTGTCGATTCCTTCACATATCTGTGATGTGTGATCACACATGATGGTTCACCAACATGCGACATAAAGGCCATAATATCAAAGGCAACCTGTGCTATGTGCCGTCTCTCAAATCCTCTCTTTCGCAAAAGAAGAATTAGCACTGCAACAAAAATTAATATGTATCGATAATCTGTCGTTCTAGACGGCGCGGTTCATCTCCGACAATTTTATGAATTCGATATGCGCTGCCAACGCCGTCTACTGCGTATCAACTGGCAACAACACACCAGTAACAGCTCCATCCGTAACAGATCCGGCCAGCTAACGGCTTCATTACTGCCAACCATCCCCACGTGGCATGTTTACATCTTCAACCCAGCACCTGTCGGTTGGCGTCGACCCAGGGGACGTCCAAAGACCCGTTGGTCCGACTCAATCAAACAAGATTTCCAAGCAGGCGGTATCGACAACACCGCTGCACAGCTAACCGGAGACCGTGCTGGATGGCGAATTTTATACATTGGCTGCCTACGCTGAATCCTCGGCTCAAGTAAGTCAAGTTATGTATTTTCGTCAACCTCCTCATGTACCATTTTATTGGCATCACATTTGCTCAGACTGACACTTTCACATGCCCCTTGGGTTATTCACTCTTGTTATCCATGTACGTGATACGACTCGTGTGCCCCATGTGACATGACTCACATGCCCATATGTGACATGACTCGTGTGCCCCTGTGTAATATGACTTGTCTGCCCCGTGTGACATGACTTGCATGTCCATGTGACATAACTCCCATGCTTGATCAGTCGCAATTTGTTTCACCTTTGTGAAGCCCTAATTGAATAGTAATATGCACCATTATTTGTGTTTGATTTTTTAAAGTTCAAAGTGAAAACATTTGTTTATAAAGTGATCAACAGTACACTTTTTTTAATTGTAAAATTGGCTTTATTATCAAATATCACACATGGTTCGAGTAACAAAGTGACATGGAAATGACGAGAGGGGTAAAACCAAACAATTCATCTGGTTTATCTGCAAAAACACTTCAACCAGATATAAAACCTCTACATAAAACATACACGTATATGTGTGTAAAATAAAATACTGTTAATGTAAGTGATCACATATGTATGCTATCACATGTAATCTTGATGGGGTGTCAACCAGTGTGTACACAGGATATTGCTTGGTTGTCACCTGGTTGGTATCACAGAACAACCGAGTGTGCTTGCAATGCAAATTAACTGAAATTGTGAGCAATACTGCACCTTCTGCTCACCAGTTCTATTAAGTTGGGCGTGCAGTATACACGACAACATGTGGCACATCAATATCATGTCTCAGTGTGCACTGATGCATCACTTCGTATGATATCAATGACATTTCTCTATGTGACCTCAATGACAGTTGAAGCAACATCACAATGTTTGTGACGTCAATGACAGTTGAAACAACATCACTATGTTTGTGACGTCAATGACAGTCGAAACAACATCACAATGTTTGTGACCTCAATGACAGCTGAAACAACATCACAATGTTTGTGACCTCAATGACAGTTGAAACAACATCACAATGTTTGTGACCTCAATGACAGTTGAAACAACATCACAATGTTTGTGACCTCAATGACAGTTGAAACATCGCAATGTTTGTAACGTCAATGACAGTTGAAACAACATCACAATGTTTGTGACCTCAATGACAGTTGAAACAACATCACAATGTTTGTGTCGTCAATGACAGTTGAAACAACATCACAATGTTTGTGACGTCAATGACAGTTGAAACAACATCACAATGTTTGTGACCTCAATGACAGTTGAAACAACATCACAATGTTTGTGACGTCAATGACAGTTGAAACAACATCATAATGTTTGTGACCTCAATGACAGTTGAAACAACATCACAATGTTTGTGACGTCAATGACAGTTGAAACAACATCACAATGTTTGTGACCTCAAAGACAGTTGAAACATCGCAATGTTTGCGACGTCAATGACAGTTGAAACAACATCACAATGTTTGTGACCTCAATGACAGTTGAAACAACATCACAATGTTTGTGACCTCAATGACAGTTGAAACAACATCATAATGTTTGTGACCTCAATGACAGTTGAAACAACATCACAATGTTTGTGACGTCAATGACAGTTGAAACAACATCACAATATTTGTGACCTCAGTGACAGTTGAAACATCAAAAAATTTGTGACCTCAATGACAGTTGAAACATCACAAATTTTGTGACCTCATTGACAGTTGAAACAACATCACAATGTTTGTGACATCAATGACAGTTGAAACAACATCATAATGTCTGTGACGTCAGTGACAGTTGAAACAACATCACAATGTCTGTGACGTCATGGCAGTTGACACGTTGTGTGTGAGGTCAATGACAGTTGACACAACATCACACTGTATGTGACGTCAACAAGAGTTGACACAACACGACACTGTGTGTGACGTCAATGACGGTTGTCACAACACGACACTGTATGTGACGTTAATGACGGTTGACACATCATCACAAAGTGTGACGTCAATGGCGGTTGACACAACATGACACTGTGTGTGACGTCAATGATGGTTGACACAACATGACACTTTGTGTGACGTCAATGTCAGTTGACACAACATGACACTGTGTGGCATCAATGACAGTTGACACAACATGACACTATGTGTGATGTCAATGACAGTTGACACAACATCGTGACACTGTAACAATTTCCTAAAATACTTCTACAAAGTGAAAACAAACAAACGTAAAATATGAAATCTTCAATGAAGATTCTTCAAGATGTGTTATATTTGACAAACGCCAAATAACAATGGGATACATTAAGTGTTTTGAAACCAAATTCTGACTAACTCAAGGGTTAAATAACAACAGTAACACTTATTCTTGACTAATATCATGACTTATAAAATGGAGAAATCTTTAAACCACTTAACAATATCACAGCTACATTATGCAAGTACAAATAATAATCCTTAATATATAAATATTTCAAAACAATTGATATTTAATTTGGACATGTTTTTCTCCATATAATGTCAGGTTTACTGAGCCTTCAGATATCCCAGCTGTCTTTTCATGGGAGGTTTGCGGAAGGCAGGGAAGCCCCTAGTCCCAGCAGATGAACCCCTTTGTCCTTGTGGGTTCCACGATACCAGGCTAACTTGGTCGTTTCTAGAAGTGCGGGAAGGGACCTTCATAATATAGTGTGATGGATGCTTCACTTTCTTTGTGATAGCTCTCACCAAGTCCCGCGCATGCTTCAGACTGTAGGCTGTAACACAGAAACAAATACACACCTCGGTTAGAGGGGCATGCATGGTACCACTTGGAGTTGGGTAATTGTCAAAAAAGCAAGGTTAATGCCATTCGTTTGTATTGTTTCTCCAAAGGCAATAGCATGGGTAGCATTCAGTTAGCATTGCAAACTATCATTTTACGACTTGTTATAACAAAAAACTGCAATCTGTCAGCAAGGGTGGCAGGTGTCATAATAAACTTCAACAACCTGTTAAAACAAATTTGGTTTTATACGGTACGGTACGCCTAAAACAGTGGTTAAAGTGGTGTTCACAATAGTTTTGGCCTATACACTACATCACGTTAGTGAGCTGAAAAGGATATAAGTTTTTGACAAAAACTAATTTTTTAGCAGGATTTATCCAATTTGCCTATTTTCCAATGTACCTTGTTGTCTTTTAAACAACACCTGGTTATTTTGTAGAAAATCTTTCAGTTACAGCAACAGATACAGATTAACTACACATATAAACACCTTTAAGCCTAGCTCTGATCTCTTCATTAAAGTAGCCGCATTCGATCCATTCTTCATAGTCAACGACAAAATCGAAGGCAGTCATACCTTGAACAGAAACAAACAGTTTCAATCATTTATTTTAGTGACCTGGCACATCCCTAACCCTAGACACCTTCAAGGCAAGGTTAGCCACTGTGGACATTTAGGCACCTAGCACTTTTATCTTTTACCCAGCACTTTCTTCCGAATCTTAACTGGGTTTTAATTGTTTTAATCTACATCACATTCATGTTTTGATACAATCTCCAACTTCATCCATCTCATATGTTAACACAACAAGATGACAATGCTCCAGAGTGCCAGATGCAGTAACATGGAAGATGTATTCAGCCAGCAACGTAGACACGAGCATCAAACAGAACGGAGTCAAACGGGCATATTATTATAAAAGTATGCTTTCCTTACAAGATCTCCTCAGCAGCCTGATTGATGTTTGACCAGTAGGTTTAATGTATATTTGATAAAACATATGTTCACTTTACTGTATGATATTGTTGATGTTGATTCTGTGTGAGGGACAGAAAACTGAAGATAAACTAAACGGAAGTGTTGAAAGCCTGCATGGTACCAGCCTGTGTATATGGGTTGGGAATAATTAGTGGCACTGGCAGGATAGGAGAAGCTAGTGGTGGCAGAGATCAACAGGGTCAGAAGAATGTTCACAGTAATCTGACAAAATAGAAGGAAGATAAAAGAAATTAAGAGATGTT
Organism: Paraescarpia echinospica; assembly: GCA_020002185.1. Lineage (NCBI taxonomy): Eukaryota > Metazoa > Annelida > Polychaeta > Sabellida > Siboglinidae > Paraescarpia > Paraescarpia echinospica. The sequence goes on along the minus strand of CM034536.1, from coordinate 2,700,995 downwards.
GACAAAAAATTACAAAGAGGAAGATCAAGGCAGATATGGAATGGCAGCATGAAACAAGACCTTAGGAGGGCAGGGGTGAACAGCATGAAACAAGACCTTAGGAGGGCAGGGGTGAACAGCATGAAACAAGACCTTAGGAGGGCAGGGGTGAACAGCATGAAACAAGACCTTAGGAGGGCAGGGGTGAACAGCATGAAACAAGACCTTAGGAGGGCAGGGTGAACAGCATGAAACAAGACCTTAGGAGGGCAGGGGTGAACAGCATGAAACAAGACCTTAGGAGGGCAGGGGTGAACAGCATGAAACAAGACCTTAGGAGGGCAGGGGTGAACAGCATGAAACAAGACCTTAGGAGGGCAGGGGTGAACAGCATGAAACAAGACCTTAGGAGGGCAGGGGTGAACAGCATGAAACAAGACCTTAGGAGGGCAGGAGTGAACAGCATGAAACAAGACCTTAGGAGGGCAGGGGTGAACAGCATGAAACAAGACCTTAGGAGGGCAGGGGTGAACAGCATGAAACAAGACCTTAGGAGGGCAGGGGTGAACAGCATGAAACAAGACCTTAGGAGGGCAGGGGTGAACAGCATGAAACAAGACCTTAGGAGGGCAGGGGTGAACAGCATGAAACAAGACCTTAGGAGGGCAGGGTGAACAGCATGAAACAAGACCTTAGGAGGGCAGGGTGAACAGCATGAAACAAGACCTTAGGAGGGCAGGGGTGAAGCATGCATTAGAAACAAGAAACCTTAGGAGGGCAGGGGTGAACAGCATGAAACAAGACCTTAGGAGGGCAGGGGTGAACAGCATGAAACAAGACCTTAGGAGGGCAGGGGTGAACAGCATGAAACAAGACCTTAGGAGGGCAGGGGTGAACAGCATGAAACAAGACCTTAGGAGGGCAGGGGTGAACAGCATGAAACAAGACCTTAGGAGGGCAGGGTGAACAGCATGAAACAAGACCTTAGGAGGGCAGGGGTGAACAGCATGAAACAAGACCTTAGGAGGGCAGGGGTGAACAGCATGAAACAAGACCTTAGGAGGGCAGGAGTGAACAGCATGAAACAAGACCTTAGGAGGGCAGGGGTGAACAGCATGAAACAAGACCTTAGGAGGGCAGGAGTGAACAGCATGAAACAAGACCTTAGGAGGACAGGGGTGAACAGCATGAAACAAGACCTTAGGAGGACAGGGGTGAACAGCATGAAACAAGACCTTAGGAGGGCAGGGGTGAACAGCATGAAACAAGACCTTAGGAGGGCAGGGGTGAACAGCATGAAACAAGACCTTAGGAGGGCAGGGGTGAACAGCATGAAACAAGACCTTAGGAGGGCAGGAGTGAACAGCATGAAACAAGACCTTAGGAGGGCAGGGGTGAACAGCATGAAACAAGACCTTAGGAGGGCAGGGGTGAACAGCATGAAACAAGACCTTAGGAGGGCAGGGGTGAACAGCATGAAACAAGACCTTAGGAGGGCAGGGGTGAACAGCATGAAACAAGACCTTAGGAGGGCAGGGGTGAACAGCATGAAACAAGACCTTAGGAGGGCAGGAGTGAACAGCATGAAACAAGACCTTAGGAGGGCAGGGGTGAACAGCATGAAACAAGACCTTAGGAGGGCAGGGGTGAACAGCATGAAACAAGACCTTAGGAGGGCAGGGGTGAACAGCATGAAACAAGACCTTAGGAGGGCAGGAGTGAACAGCATGAAACAAGACCTTAGGAGGGCAGGGGTGAACAGCATGAAACAAGACCTTAGGAGGGCAGGGGTGAACAGCATGAAAGAAGACCTTAGGATGGCAGGGGTGAACAGCATGAAACAAGACCTTAGGAGGACAGGGGTGAACAGCATGAAACAAGACCTTAGGATGGCAGGGGTGAACAGCATGAAACAAGACCTTAGGATGGCAGGGGTGAACAGCATGAAACAAGACCTTGGGAGGGCAGGGGTGAACAGCCAAGAATGGAATATGATTGCAGAAGACAGGTAGAGATGGAGAGTTACCAAGAAAATCAGAAGAAGCTATAAATTTAGTGGCATGGACCCCCCCCCCCTGCAAGGGAACAAGAGGGAAGAAATATGAAGAAGATTCACCTGGGCACAGACCATTATTTCATTATCTTATTCACCTGGGCACAGACCACTATTTTATTACCTCGTTCACCTGGCCACAAACCATTACTTTACTACCTCATTCACCTGGGCACAGACAGCTATTATATTACCTCGTTTACCTGGGCACAGACCGTTACTTTACTACCTCATTCACCTGGGCACAGACTGCTATTTTATTACTTCGTTTACCTGGGCACAGACCATTACTTTACTACCTCATTCACCTGGGCACAGACTGCTATTTTATTACCTCGTTCACCTGGCCACAGACCATTACTTTACTACCTCATTCACCTGGGCACAGACTGCTATTTTATTACCTCGTTCAACTGGCCACAGACCGTTACTTTACTACCTCATTCACCTGGGCACAGACTACTATTTTATTACCTCGTTCACCTGGCCACAGACCATTACTTTACTACCTCATTCACCTGGGCACAGACTGCTATTTTATTACCTCGTTCACATGGCCACAGACTGTTACTATACTACCTCATTCACCTGGGCACAGACTGCTATTTTATTACCTCGTTCACCTGGCCACAAACCATTACTTTACTACCTCATTCACCTGGGCACAGACTGCTATTTTATTACCTCGTTCACCTGGCCACAGACCATTACTTTACTACCTCATTCACCTGGGCACAGACTGCTATTTTATTACCTCGTTCAACTGGCCACAGACCGTTACTTTACTACCTCATTCACCTAGGCACAGACTGCTATTTTATTACCTCATTCACCTGGGCACAGACCACTATTTCATTACCACATTCAGTTGGTCACAGATTGCTACTTTATTAACAAGTTAAACAAGAAAAGCAGAAGAAGCTATAGACTAAGTGAAGCGGATCCCATCCCACACGGGAGGAAGAAGTTGCCCCCGAACCGTGGATATTCTTGGTGCGGACGTTGGCCCCGCGGTCCAGAAGGAGGCTACAGGCAAACTTATTGTTGGCCCGACAGGCGATGGAGAGAGGGCCGGAGCCGTCCAGGTTCTTGCGGTCGAGACTCGCCCCGGAGTCCATCAACAGCTCCAGTACGTCAGTGGAGCCAGACATACACGCCGCAAAGTGGAGCAGACTGCAAGCAAGAACACGTTATCTAAAGGAAAGTTCTTATATAGCACAGTATCCAGTACTTAGGAGTGCCGAAGTGCGTTACACTTTACTCCCTGGCAAACCTGTTCAATCGAACACCATCTTGACTTCTATGGGAAGCATTCAGCCATGCTGCAATTTATGGGCGAAGACTAGTCGTAAACAAATATTCATCACTGTCTATAGCCAAGTACTCATTCATACAGCTGAGTGAACTGAAGCAACATAGAGTGAACAAGCTTGTCCAAGGTTCGATACAAAAGCACAGGATGCGAACCGAGTTGTCTGGACTGAGAGTTGAATGCTAAAGTCCTGCTCCACTGCTATCAACAGTGCCAAGATGTCTGCAAGAACTAGTGAGATCTTACCTTGAAAGAACTGGTGCAAATGTTTCTAGTAATCATCAGTGAAAGAAAACAACATTTATCAAATGATAAACCCAATTTTCAAATAATAAGTTGAAGTAACTCTCCACAAGTTTCATGTCTTCAGCTACGACAGCAAATCTCCTGGCTGTTTCAAACATTACCCAATTTCAAGGAAAAATCTCCTGTTTTACTGAATTTGATTAAATAAATAGAAAGGACTCTCACGTATTGCCACCCTGGAATTCTCTGTTGATGTCTGCACCCTGCCCCAGGAGAAATGTCACTGCCCCAATCTGGTTGGTCCTACAAACAGGGTAATGTCAACCAATCAAAAGTACAGTTGAAATATCAACTCAGTAGCCAATGAAATTATTACAGATAAAATAGTCAGATTAATTTGGTTTTCAATTGTAATAATATTGAAAACATAACTCCTATCTTAAACAGATTAATGTACTTTACATAAATATTTATTGTGTCATGTCACAAATAGTTCTACAAGAACTCGGCAGATAGAGCTGTGTGACAATAATGGCAAGGAAATGTTTTGTGTCATTGAACAGACACAGAATAGCGTGGACACATCTAACTCGACAACAGTAAAATGACAGACTGAAGTCACACATTCTCTCTTCCCACCCGACATGTACAAACAAGGTCAATCTGAAGAGACAAGAATCTCATACACTCCTCCACCCTTCCACACCCCCTCCACCCCACATTTTTGCATCCCTTCCATCCCCACCCCTTTGCACCTTTCCTTCCTTCTTCCCTGCCCCCTCCACACCTCTCCTCCCCTGTCCCCTCCACACCTCTCCTCCCGTGCCCCCTCCATATCTCTCCTCCCCTGCCCCCTCCACATCTCTCCTCCCCTGTCCCCTCCACACCTCTCATCCCCTGCCCCCTCCACACCTCTCCTCCCCTGTCCCCTCCACACCTCTCCTCCCCTGTCCCCTCCACACCTCTCCTCCCCTGCCCCCTCCACACCTCTCCTCCCTGTCCCTCCCCTCACCTCTCCTCCCTGTCCCCACCACCCTCTCCTCCTGCCCTCCCACACCTCTCCTCCTCCCTCCACACCTGTTTCCCCTGTCCCCACCTCTCTCTCCCTGTCCCCACCCTCCTCCTGCCCTCCACCTCTTCTCACCTCTCCTCCCCGCCCCTCCACACCTCTCCTCCCCTGTCCCCTCCACACCTCTCCTCCCCTGCCCCCTCTACACCTCTCCTCCCCTGCTCCCACCACACCTCTCCTCCCCTGCCCCCTCCACCCTTCTCCATCCCTTCACTTACACAGTGATTTGTTCAGCCACAATCTTCTGCAGAAGTTGATCTTCCTCATCCAACTTGAACTCAAAGTCGTGTTGCACGAGCCTGCAAGTAGACGTAAACACCAGTTGTCTTCACTTAACTGCCTAGTCATCATACATGCATCTAAACGTGAGAACTAATACAGAAATGTAACAACACAAGGAAAGTTATCAAGAAAAGAGAAAAAATTTAATAACAGAAGAGGAGTTATCTATTAACAAGAACTACCAAATATATGACGTCATAGTTGACCTAAACTGTTGGAGGAGAACAACAAAGATCTCTCAAATGTCCTTTGTACAAAGTACACGGTTTACATTTATCATTTAACGACCTGACCATGTCACACCAAGTGACACCAATACTGACCACTCCGCACAGTCCAAGCTCTCGTTGGCCACGGCCAAGTACACGACACTAGGTGGTGCTGTGGTGCCCTCCTCCGCCAATGCCTGTCTGATTACTCCGTGGGGGTCGCTCCGGAGCAGCATGCTAATGAGGTCAGTGCGGCCTTGCATTGCCGCACAGTGGATGGGCATCAACGACTGAAAGGGAGATGATTACATCTCAGTCAAGGTATAGGGGGTAGGCCTGGATGAAGGCTGACATGTAGGGGGTAGACCAAGATGTAGGAGGTGGACCAAGATGTAGGGGGTAGACCAAGATGTAGGGGGTGGACCAAGATGTAGAATACAGAACAAGATGTAGGAGGTAGACCAAGATGTAGGGGGTGGAACAAGATGTTGGGGATAGACCAAGATGTAGTGGGTACACCAAGATGTAGGGGGTGGACCTAGATGTAGGGGGTAGACGAATATATAGAAGGCAGACCAAGATGTAGGAGGTATACCAAAATGTAGGGGATAGACCAAGATGTAGGAGGTGGACCAATATGTATGGGGTAGACCAAGATGTAGGGGGTGGACCAAGATGTAGAATGCAGAACAAGATTAGGGGGTGGACCAAGATGTAGAATGCAGAACAAGATGTAGAGGGTGGACCAAGATGTAGAATGCAGAACAAGATGTAGAGGGTGAACTCGCTTAGATGTAGATAGCAGAACAAGATGTAGGGGATGGACCAAGATGTAGGGGGTGGACCAAGATGGTGGGGGTGGACCAAGATGTAGGAGGTAGACCAAGATGTAGTGGGTACACCAAGATGTAGGGGGTGGACCAAGATGAAGGGGGTGGACCAAGTTGTAGGGGGTAGACGAAGATGTAGATGGCAGACCAATATGTAGGGGGTGGACCAAGATGTAAGGGGTAGACCAAGATATAGGGGTAGACCAATATGTACGGGGTAGACCAAGATGTAGCGGTGGACCAAAATGTACGGGGTAGACCAAGATGTAGGAGGTGGACTAAGATGTAGGGGGTAGACCAATATGTAGGGGGTAGACCAAGATGTAGAATGCAGAACAAGATGTAGGAGGTAGACCAAGATGTAGGGGATAGACCAAGATGTAGTGGGTACACCAAGATGTAGGGGGTGGACCAAGATGTAGGGGGTAGACGAATATATAGAAGGCAGACCAAGATGTACAATGCAGAACAAGATGTAGGAGGTAGACCACGATGTAGGGGGTGGACCAAGATGTAGGGGGTAGACGAAGATGTAGATGGCAGACCAATATGTAGAGGGTGGACCAAGATGTAAGGGGTAGACCAAGATATAGGGGTAGACCAATATGTAGGGGGTAGACCAAGATGTAGGGGGTGGACCAAAATGTACGGGGTAGACCAAGATGTAGGTGGTGGACTAAGATGTAGGGGGTAGACCAATATGTAGGGGGTAGACCAAGATGTAGAATGCAGAACAAGATGTAGGAGGTAGACCAAGATGTAGGGGATAGACCAAGATGTAGTGGGAACACCAAGATGTAGGGGGTGGACCAAGATGTAGGGGGTAGACGAATATATAGAAGGCAGACCAAGATGTACAATGCAGAACAAGATGTAGGAGGTAGACCACGATGTAGGGGGTGGACCAAGATGTAGGGGATGGACCAAAATGTAGGGAGTAGACCAAGATGTAGGGGGTAGACCATGATGTAGAGCGTAGACCAATATGTAGGGGGTGGACCAAGATGTAGGGGGTAGACCAAGATATAGGGGTAGACCAATATGTAGGAGGTAGACCAAGATGTAGGTGGTAGACCAAGATATAGGGTGCAGACCAATATGTAGGGGGTGGACCAAGATGTAATGGGTAGACCAAGAGGTAGGGGATGGACCAAGACGTAGGGAGTAGACCAAGATGTAGGGGGTAGACCAAGATGTAGAGCATAGACCAATATGTAGAGGGTGGACCAAGATATAGGAGGTAGACCAAAATATAGGGGTAAACCATATGTAGGGGGTAGACCAAGATGTAGTGGGTAGACCAAGAGGTAGGGGGGTGGACCAAGATGTAGGGGGTAGACCAAGATATAGGGGATGGACCAATATGTAGAGGGTAGACCAAGATGTAGGAGGTAGACCAAGATGTAGGGGGTAGACCAAGATGTAAGGGGTAGACCGAGTTGTAGGGGGTAGGCTGAGATGTAGGGGTTGGACCGAGATGTAGGGGTGGACCGAGATGTACGGGGTAAACCGAGATGTATGGGATAGACCGAGATGTAGGGGGTAGACCGAGATGTAGAGGTAGACCAAGATGTAAGGGGTAGATCAAGATGTAGGTGGTAGACCAAGATGTAGGGGGTGGACCAAGATGTAGGGGGTAGACCAAGATATAGGGGGTAGGCTGAAATGTAGGGGTAGACCAAGAGGTACAGGGTAGGCTGAGATGTAGGGGTAGATCAAGAAGTAGGGGGTAGGCTGAGATGTAGGGATAAGCTGAAATGTAGGGTATAGGCTTAGATGTAGGAGAATAATGGGTAGGCCGAGATGAAGGGAGTAGGCCGAGATGTAAGGGGCACACCGAGATGTAGGGTAGACTGAGATATAGGGGGTAGGCAGAGACGTAAGGGGTAGGCAGAGATGAAGGTGTAGACAGTGATGTAGGGGTAGGTTGAGATGAAGTGGTAGACAGAGATGTAGGGGGTAGATAGGATGTAGGGGGTACTCACCCTGTTGTTTCGGAGCACCAGTTTTGCTCCAGCCTTGAGCAGAACCTCGACAGACTCTGTGTCGGAGGCGTGGTCAGTCTCACCATAGCATTTGACATGGAGGGGCGTGTTATGTCCTGTGTCGAGGGCACTCGGTAGTGCCCCTGCATTCAGCAGCAGCTGAAGAGTACAAAGCCAGATGATCATAACACACAACTGCAAGAGCTAGCAAACACTGGCAGCACTTGGGCAGAAAGTATAGAAATATCTATAAATTAACAAGTTAGTTGTTTTGAGCTCTGTACACCTCAAAGTCCATTTTTAGGGACAAAATTGTGTACAGATTCTTATTCAAGTTAATTTCACTATCATAAGTACAATCAATTGTTAAAAAATGGTTCCCCATGGATGCAAGGAACAGATGAATACACAGACAACACACAAAAATACTTGTTACCTTGAGACATTCCATATCTTTTGCTCTGTGCAATGGTGTCGCCCCCTTGTAGTCACGCAGGTTAACATCAACACTTAGTGAGAGAAGTTGGCCGACCAGTGGCGCGCAGCCGAAATAGGCCGCAGTGTGGAGCAATGTACTGCCGTTGATGCACCTACAGTCAAGCTCAATGTCTAGGCATATATACTGCAATTACAGTATGTCTATTTAGGTGTGTGTGTGTTTGTGCGTGTGTGTGTGTGTGTGTGTGTGTGTGTGTGTGTGTGTGTGTGTGTTGTGTGTGTGTGAGTTTTTATACCAGCCATCTGCCGCAGAGGTTGTTTTGAGATTTAAGTTATATTTAATTTAAATACCAAAGTCAACCATCCTCTCCCAAGTCATCCACCCTACCCCCAAGTCACCCACCCTACCCGAAGTCACCCACACTACCCCCAAGTCACCCACCCTACCCCAAGGTCACCCATCCTACCCCCAAGGTCACAAACCCTACCACCAAGTCACACACCATACCCCCAAGATCATCCACCCTACCCTCCAAGTCACCCACCCTACCCCCAAGCACCCACCCTACCCCCAAGTCACCCACCCTACTCCAAGTCATCCACCCTACCCCCAAGTCATCCACCCTACCCCCAAGTCACCCACCCTACCCCAAGGTCACCCACCCTACCCCCAAGCACCCACCCTACCCCAAAGTCACCCACCCTACCCCCAAGTCACCCATCCTACCCCAAGTCACCCACCCTACGCTCAAGGTCACCTGCTGCGGAGGTCTCTGAAGCGCCTCATCCCGGACGCATGGTCTTTCATCAGCTTCGCCAACAGCTCGGTATCGCCCTCTATCACCCGCGGCACCCAGGTCGAGTACATCTCGTACATACCTGGACACAATCAACACCCCAGACACAATTAACACTGTGTACGTATGTACAACAGATTAACTTTAAATTGAGTAACAAGCAGATAACTTGAGAAGCTTCAGCTATTTCTAGTGAGATTATCTGCACAGTCATCATTAATCAAATCCAAAACATGTTGAGATTAAATGTCAGAATAAAACACCCTCTGGATTATGTCAGGATTACAGCCAAGATATCCGAGACATGACTGAAGTCAGTGTTCCACTCACTGATGAGTTCTTCCTGGAACTCTTCATTGCGGACCGTTTCAAAAGCAGTCTGACCCCTCGGCCCCTTAACGTGGACGTCACACCCCCACTCAATGAGCAACTGAAACATAGTCACTTTCACTTTATGGCATTTGTTAGAACTCACTTTTTAACTTCTGTCAATTCTGAAACAAGCCCAAAAGACCACAAATTATCGTGTTGTAAACATTAAAAGTATACAACAGTTTTAATGATACATGTTTTGGTATTGTGTTTGTTTTAATGATACATGTTTTGGTACTGTGTTTGTTTTAATGATACATGTTTTGGTACTGTGTTTGTTTTAATGATACGTTTTGGTATTGTGTTTGTTTAATGATACATGTTTTGGTATTGTGTTTGTTTTAATGATACATGTTTTGGTACTGTGTTTGTTTTAATGATACATGTTTTGGTACTGTGTTTGTTTTAATGATACATGTTTTGGTACTGTGTTTGTTTTAATGATACATGTTTTGGTATTGTGTTTGTTTTAATGATACATGTTTTGGTACTGTGTTTGTTTTAATGATACATGTTTTGGTACTGTGTTTGTTTTAATGATACATGTTTTGGTACTGTGTTTGTTTTAATGATACATGTTTTGGTACTGTGTTTGTTTTAATGATACATGTTTTGGTATTGTGTTTGTTTTAATGATACATGTTTTGGTACTGTGTTTGTTTTAATGATACATGTTTTGGTACTGTGTTTGTTTTAATGATACATGTTTTGGTACTGTGTTTGTTTTAATGATACATGTTTTGGTACTGTGTTTGTTCAGACAGCTGATTATTTACCCGGTAGTTATTTTGAGGTGTGCGAATAAAGGCAGTCATTTTGGTATATGTATGTAAAGGTAGATCTGGAAATGACATGCTGAGGCCTTCGCCCAACCACGGGACACGACGGCTGCACAATGATGATGATGATGTAAATATTGACTGTATTCAGTGAGTGTCATGTCCTACATGTGCGATGTCCTTGTGCCAGGCGTCGCAGGCAAAGAAGAGTGCCGTTTGATTGCTGCTGTTCTTTTGGTCAATGTTGGCTCCATTCTCCAACAAATACAACACCAAGTCCTGCAAGACAACAACAACAGTGTCATATGAAGTCACGTGATGTCACATGACATGACGGGTCAATGAAGGGTGGAGATGATTGATGATGTCTGACCCAGCCAGGGGCTTCATAAGGTTCAGTTCAAGATTAATCTGTTGTCTCTATCTCAAGAGATGATGTATTACAATTAAAAATGGATGTGAAGAAATTAAAATATGTCTTTGTTTACCGTGTACATGTAGAGAAGAAATTATAAAGAAACCTAAGATAATGAAGTCATAAGCTGGATTAATTATGGCGATTCGTCAATGAAATCATGCAATATGAGCTCAAACAATCCCCTATGACCATGACTTCCTGCACACCACACACTCTGACCTTTACTAACTAGATGACAACAACAACAGCCCTGTGAACTCAGCCTTCATTAGCCTTACATAATAGCCAAGTTTGCAGGCCCAGTGAAGAGTGATGTTGCCCGTGTGTGGCTCCTGGCAGTTGATGAAGGCCAGGTTCGACTTGAAGAATGTCACGATACGCTTGACCGTCTCCAACTCATTGTCCTTGACTGCGCGCAGGTAAACCTTCTGCCACGTCACCGTGTTACCTGGGAACACCTGGTAGAGGAAGACGGAACCAAACCGCAGTGACTTGTTCTTGGACTGCGCCTCAAAGAACATCTGTGACAAGTAGAAGAACTTAGTAAGAACATCTGTGACAGGTAGAAGGACTCGGTAAGAACATTTGTGACAGTTAGAAGGACTCAGTAAGAACATCAGTGACAGTTAGAAGGACTCAGTAAGAACATCTGTGACAGGTAGAATGACTCAGTAAGAACATCTGTGACAGGCAGAAGGACTCAGTAAGAACATCTGTGACAGTTAGAAGGACTCAGTAAGAACATCTGTGACAGTTAGAAGGACTCAGTAAGAACATCTGTGACAGTTAGAAGGCCTCAGTAAGAACATCTGTGACAGGTAGAAGGACTCAGTAATAACATCTGTGACAGTTAGAAGGACTCAGTAAGAACATCTGTGACAGGTAGAAGGACTCAGTAAGAACATAGCTGTAACAAGTACATTTATTTTGTACTTGAGTAAAAGTACAAGTAACTTTGGAAAAAGCTACTCAAGTAAAAAAGTACTTTTTGAAAAATGTACTTGAAGTACAAGTAAAAAGTAAACAAATGTACTTGAAGTAAATGCAAAAGTACTTTTCTAAAAAAACTTTTGACATGGTCACCCACTGCAAACAAACAAGTAAATTCAGTAGTGTGCAAAACAAACACTTTATTGAACAGGACAGGATCCTCAGCAGGATACAGTGACAGGCTCCTCAAACAAACTATACATACTATGCAAGACAGTAACAAAAGAAATAAAATAATAGTAATACCCTATTCAGTAGTGTGTACAGTGAACACTAAATATTGTCTACGACCAGGCCTGAGGGTCAACATGTGAGACAAAATATTGAAAACATGAACCAAGAATACATATAAACAACATTTATAGGCCCTAACAATACTTATTTTATTATTAAAATAAATCTGAGTAACCATTAGCAGTTTAAATTGCCACAGCGAAGGGAATGTTTTGGGGCGATAATGTGTGAATTTCGACGTTCGTTTATCACTAATGCAATTCAGGACGTTATTCAGGTCACTAATAGTTCGAACCTAAATCTAAGAACATATTTTGTTCATATTAAATGCATTTGCACCTTTTGTACAAATAACGATGTGTTATGGTGTAATATATTTGCACAGCAAAAATGAGGCAAGAATACCTTTTAGCTGCGTAGGTCTAACACTAATAATTTACCGACCACGTGTGTAAGGAAGGTTCGAAGGTGATCAACAGATGCATATCGGCTCACACAACAGACAGATCAACTTAACAGTAGCCCCGTGAACTGACTTAATCTCAAACACACTGGATAAGTATGGCAATGGATGCTGCAAATGATCGTTTTCAACCGATCCTTCCATAATAAATCTTTGAACACGAATGACATCATATAATCTTGGTAATGTTCACGCCACCTGGTGATCATGCCTGGTAATGGCAATGATAGGCCATTCAGAAAAGACTATCAGTTGTTGCTCCGGCTGATATCTATTTATAGATATATGCTGGGGGAACCAGTGCCGGGCTTCAGGCATTATCGTTCGTTTGCTAATATTTTTGGAGCTCCAAATTTGTAACGCATAAATTATGGATACTTCGTTACATTTATGAAAAGTACACACATTTGTACTTCGTTACAAGTAAAAGAACTCCTAAAAAAATATACTTCATTACTCACGAAAGTAAACTTTCCTACTCAAGTACAGTAACGAAGTCCCAGCTCTGAGTACATATGTGACAGGAAGAATGACTCAGTAAGAACATCTGTGACAGGTAGAAAGACCCAGTAAGAACATCTGCGACATATCCATATATATTAAACCCATCTCAACATGGGCTTTTAAAAGCGAGGTCATGCTTAACAAATATGTTATGTTTTTTGGAAGACATCACTAGGTGGGTAGATGAGGGATCACCAGTAGATATCATCTATTTAGATTTTCAAAAAGCTTTCGACAAAGTACCACATCAAAGATTACTCCTTAAGCTAAAGGCCCATGGCATAGGAAATGGTATAATAAACTGGATAGAAAAATGGCTGAATGACAGAAGACAACGTGTAGTAGTTGATGGGGAGGCTTCAAACTGGAAATCGGTATTGAGTGGGGTACCACAGGGATCAGTACTAGGACCTATATTATTCTTAATATATATCAACGATTTGGACGATGATATAACAAGCAAGGTGTTAAAATTTGCGGATGATACAAAAGTGTTTAGAAGGATTAAAAGTGATGGAGACAGACAGCATTTACAAGATGATCTTGATAGGTTGATCAAATGGTCTGAAAAGTGGCAAATGCTGTTCAATTTTGGGAAATGTAAATGCCTCCACACAGGTCATGGGAATGAAGAGGTAAAATATAAAATGGGGGGTACTGTTCTAATTACTACTGTAAAAGAAAAGGACTTGGGGTTAACCATTAGTGCTGATATGAAGGTTTCAGAGCAGTGCGGAATTGCAGCGTCAAAGGGAAATCAAATCCTTGGATTAATTAGGCGAAATATAGCGTATAAGAAAAATTAATAAATTGCAGCTGTACAAAACAATAGTGAGGCCCCTCTCATTTTAGAATATTGTATACAAGCATGGAAGCCATGTCGCTAAAGAAGGTTATGGAATATATGCTAGAAAGAGTACAGAGGAGAGCGACTAAAATGATACCAAATCTTAGGGATCTTAGTTACGAAATACGCCTAAAAGAATGTGGTTTAACAACATTAGAGACCAGGAGATTGAGAGGAGATCACATAGAAGTGTTTAAAATATTGAATGGTTATGAAAATATTGATAGAAACATTTTTTTCTCAGTTAAGAAAGATAGAAGGACCAGAGGACATGAAGCTACATTAGTAAAGGAGCAGTGTAGATTAGATATAAGAAAGTTCTCATTCTCACAAAGGACTGTAAATGAATGGAACAGATTATCTCCTGATTGTGTTGGTGCTAGTAGCGTGAATATGTTTAAAAATAAAATCGACACACACCTAAAAAAGGCGGGATACATGTAGATAAAAAGTATTGGACTCTCGATAAGCCAAAAGGCTTCCTTGTCCACCTGCCATCCAGAGTAATTTTCTGGATGGCAATCTTGTTAAATCTTGTTAAATATAGGTCTTAGTATGACCATCTGTGACAGTTAGGACTCAGCATGAACATCTGTGACAGGTAGAAGGACCCAGTAAGAACATATGTGATAGGTAGAAGGACTCAGTAAGAACATATGTGACAGGTAGAACGACTCAGTAAGAACATATGTGACAGGTAGAAGGACTCAGTAAGAACATATGTGACAAATAGAAAGACCCAGTAAGAACATCTGCATCAGGTAGGTCTTAGTATGACCATCTGTGACAGTTAGGACTCAGCATGAACATCTGTGACAGGTAGAATGACCCAGTAAAAACATATGTGACAGGTAGAAGGACTCGGTAAGAACATATGTGACAGGTACAATCATTCAGTAAGAACATATGACAGGTATAAGGACTCAGTAAGAACATATGTGACAGGTAGGACTCAGTAAGAACATCTGTGACAGGTTGAATCACTCAGACAGAATATCTGTAACAGGTAGAAGGACTCAGTAAGAACACCTGTGACAGGTAGGACTTAGTACGAATATATGTGGCAGGTAGAAGGACTCAGTAAGAACACCTTATGACAGGTAGAAAGACCCAGTAAGAACACCTATGACCGGTAGAAAGACCCAGTAAGAGTAGGTGACACTGACCTTGAAGAATGTGTACTTCTCAGGCACTATGTCAATGCTGCCCTTTGTAGGCAGTCCAAGTAGTTTCCGGACGATATCTAAATGACACAAACATTCTAACTACATTGCTTGACAAAGAACATGCCAAGGTCACCTGACATTGACAGGTGGAATCACAAGGAGAGAGTTGGGGCCATCTCAGTGCACTGGTCTCTTGCATCAAGTCTTGTGTTATTGTATAACATTCTGTGTAAACACCCCAGACAGAAAGTCTGAGTGCATGGCCTAAATACATCAGAGCTTCAATTAGTTTTAAAATATATAAGGAGATGAAAGATCATGTTTTACATAGACATTATTAAAATAAAAAAATATATAACTAACATCATAATCACAATGATTGCATAACAAATTATCATATGTAAAGTAAAATTTAAGACAATATAATTTGGCAAATGAGGCATAATTGTTCAGTATTGTTCCTATATTTTCCAATCATTGTAATTATTTTAGCAATTTAGATGTAATTTGAGATTTGCAAGTTAACAGAATTGTAGCGATACAAAACTATCAGCTCATTATGAGTGAGCCAATAAAAATTAATGGTCTCATAACAGTGAATGATGTAGATGAAGAGAGAGCAATGTTGAAGTGGTACGCACCCTTCCTCTTGCCGGTAAAGTCATCAAAGAAGTCTCCAGTCATCTTCTCTTGTAGCACGAGTCTCCTCGTCTCCGACAGAGTCTCCTTCTTACTTCCCTCCACCAGGTAGAACCCATTGCCGTTGGTAAGACTCTGGCAAAGCAAGCAGCACTAGTGACCAGGGGCCGGTTTCATGAAGCGGCTAAGAACGTTCTTAACGCTAAGATGGTTGTGCTAGTAAATTACACCATTTTTTAATATAAGCGAACATGTGGAATTTCTGCAAACATGTGACGCTAAGTAACAGCGTAATGTTAAGAACGCTCCATGAAAGCAGCGCCAGGTTCTGTTTAAAGATATTATTGTTGGGGGTACATATGGACAGATGTGCTATGTACGTGTGCTGCGTATAGAGTTATCCGGTACTGCCAAGGGAAAAAAGGCAGTCATTTGTGTGTGACCCCCCAAGATCCCCACCACCCGGGATGAATTTAGAAAAACTCTAAATCTACACACCTCCCCAAATGGACCCGCTAGATCACATACAAATTTCAGCCCCGTACATGCAAAACTGATGGAGATATGGGTCCACAAACATACAAACAATACAAACTGATGGAGATATGGGTCCACAAACATACAAACAATACAAACTGATGGAGATATGGGTCCACAAACATACAAACAATACAAACTGATGGAGATATGGGTCCACAAACATACAAACAATACAAACTGATGGAGATATGGGTCCACAAACATACAAACAATACAAACTGATGGAGATATGGGTCCACAAACATACAAACAATACAAACTGATGGAGATATGGGTCCACAAACATACAAACAATACAAACTGATGGAGATATGGGTCCACAAACATACAAACAATACAAACTGATGGAGATATGGGTCCACAAACATACAAACAATACAAACTGACAGACAGATAATCATATTGTTTTATAATGTAGATGGCATGGTGGACACTGGACAGACACATTGGAGAAGTTGTAATGCAGTGGACACTGGTCAAGTTGTGATGTAGTGGACACTGGTCAAGTTGTGATGTAGTTGATACTGGTCAAGTTGTGATGTAGTAGACAATATACCAGGTTGATGCCGAGTGAGAGACAAAGATGGCCGACGGTGATACTTCGGGGCACAATGAGTGTCTCAAATCTGTCGCGGAACTTCTGACGAATTTCCTCATGTGTCTGAAACATGAATCATGTGCAAAACTGCAATTTATGTACCTTAATCATATACAGACAGACAGATTGATTTTGATCATACATAAATGTACAAATTGAAATAATTTACATAAATGTGAATGTCAAGGAGATTCCCATTAAGACATAACATGTCGCTAAAATGGGAACACCCTTTTAAAGAAAAAGAATCACTGTTTGAAAATCATGACCATTACACAGAATCTAGGCATGGCAACAATCTACATGAACATGTAACCACATATTTTTTAAGTACAATAAATTTTAAATTAAAAGTGTTTCATAAATGAGACTTTCATGTTGCTTTGTCTTATGATGGCTTGCTTAGTCTCCAAGTAAAACAGAAATGACTAAATAATTTCTAAATGAACTAATTCCCACCTCTTTCACCACTGTGTCGACATGTTCCAACCATTGGCTGCAGAATTCCATATCAAAATTTGTCTCAATTTCTTTTATTGCTGGAATCGAAAAGGACAGTTTTTGAAATCTTCATAACAGTTTGACATGAGTTCAAATAATGTATCACAGAATACCTTGTAATAGGCATGTGTCCTGCACAAAACAAACAAGACTATACTATATTTGAATTTAGAATATACCACCCTGGTATGTTATCTTATGGTAATCACAATCCATAAAGACACACATTATTTTTCAAAACAAGTGAGGAGAGGTTTATAAAGAAAGCACAGAAAGAAAGGTGGAGAGATACATGGTAATGTCAGGAGAGATCTTGAAAGGATGAAGATAATCAGCTGAGAGAGGGGAGAGAGATGCGGAGAGAGGAGGGTAAGAGAGGGGGAGAGAGAGGGGGAGAGAGAGATGCGGAGAGAGGAGGGTGAGAGAGAGGGAGAGAGGGGAGAGAGAAGAGAGAGGGGAGGTAAGAGAGAGCAAGAGATATGAGAGTACCATATAAATGGCGAAACCATGACAACAAGGGAACTCTACCCTTGTTAATGTGTGTGAGTTCAGCCTCCACCTGGTCCCTGTGATCTGTCATCTCCTCATCCTCGCAGTCACTGGGTATCTTCACTAACTCAGCCTCCCACTGCTGCCGCAACATGCGGATGTGATCCTGGAGCAACAGAAACAATGGATGATGACAGTCTCAAGCAGTCAGCCCAGTCTCACACATACCGTCACACACAGTGGATGATGACAGCCTCAAGCAGTCAGCCCAGTCTCACACATACCGTCACACACAGTGGATGATGACAGTCTCAAGCAGTCAGCCCAGTCTCACACGTACCATCACACACAGTGGATGATGACAGTCTCAAGCAGTCAGCCCAGTCTCACACATACCATCACACACAGTGGATGATGACAGTCTCAAGCAGTCAGCCCCCGTCTCACACACACCGTCACACACAGTGGATGATGACAGTCTCAAGCAGTCAGCCCAGTCTCACACATACCGTCACACACAGTGGATGATGACAGTCTCAAGCAGTCAGCCCAGTCTCACACATACCATCACACACAGTGGATGATGACAGTCTCAAGCAGTCAGCCCAGTCTCACACATACCGTCACATACAGTGGATGATGACAGTCTCAAGCAGTCAGCCCCGTCTGACACGTACCGTCACACACAGTGGATGATGACAGTCTCAAGCAGTCACCTCCGTCTCACACGTACCGTCACACACAGTGGATGATGACAGTCTCAAGCAGTCAGCCCAGTCTCACACATACTGTCACACACAGTGGATGATGACAGTCTCAAGAAGTCAGCCCAGTCTCACACATACCGTCACACACAGTGGATGATGACAGTCTCAAGCAGTCAGCCCAGTCTCACACATACCGTCACACACAGTGGATGATGACAGTCTCAAGCAGTCAGCCCAGTCTCACACATTCTGTCACACACAGTGGATGATGACAGTCTCAAGCAGTCACCTCCGTCTCACACATACCGTCACACACAGTGGATGATGACAGTTTCAAGCAGTCAGCCCAGTCTCACACATACTGTCACACACAGTGGATGATGACAGTCTCAAACAGTCAGCCAAGTCTCACACTTAGTCACGGTTGATGGCAGCATTGTGATTTAAGCAATACAAAGATTAACAGCCAAGGCAGATTATCACAGACATGTTTTCCTTTCAGCCCCACTCTCTAGAAACTTAATTCAAGCTCACCAGGCAGAGCCCATGTATATCACAAAGTCAACAGTATATTCACAGTTTCTGTTGTCATTTAACACTTCATTTGATCTCACATCAGGTACGAGGTGTCTGGTGTTTAGGTAGAGATAGCCCCTTTGTCCCACCTTTGGGATGGACGGGATCACTGGCTCTCACCAGACACTCAACTCTCACTTCTGGCTCCAAGAAGCTGCCTTTGGGTGGCGGCCACACCCTGGGAAACAGTTTCTGCTGGCGAGCTAAACGAAGTGAGGCGCCAATGCATTCTAAACCAACGGCAGGGCGGACCAAGTGCTTCAGCTCTGGCAGCAGTTGGTCTATGGGAGGGCTCCGGAGAAACACCACTGACTGAAGTTGGAGATGCAGGACAGCACTGACCACAACAGGACAGCACTGACCACAACAGGACAGCCAGGTGCCCAACCACTGCATCTTGCACTGTTCACTGTACAGATTGATGGATAACACTATCTGTATAACAAAATGAAGACTGGCCAGTCTGAGATGTGCTGCTGTGAAACCCCCCCCCCCAATGACCAGTGAGCACCTACTTTAGCACTGACCACAACAGGATGGCCAGGTGGCAAGCGTGGCCAGATGACACCCCCCCAAATGAAAAACTACATGGTGATATCGAGGCTTTGAGGACGACGGCATCATTCGCAAGGGCGACAGGCGTTCCCGTCTAAGTGAATGACGAAGAAGAAGATATCAGATACTTCATCAGTTAGATAAGTAAGACTGTCTATAGTTGCAGGTACTCACAAGCCAGGTGACAACTGAGTAAGACTGCCGGTACTTGTAGGCTAGCATCAAGAAGGTACCCACAAGCCAGGATACGACTGAGTAAGACTGCTGGTACTTGTAGGCCAGCATCAATAATGTACTCACAAGCCAGGTGATGACTGAGTAAGACTGCTGGTACTTGTAGGCCAGCATCAATAAGGTACTCACAAGCCAGGTGACGACTGAGTAAGACTGCCGGTACTTGTAGGCTTGCATCAATAAGGTACTCACAAGCCAGGTGACGACTGAATAAGACTGCCGGTACTTGTAGGCCAGCATCAAGAAGGTACTCACAAGCCAGGTTACGACTGAGTAAGACTGCTGGTACTTGTAGGCCAGCATCAATAAGGTACTCACAAGCCAGGTGACGACTGAGTAAGACTGCTGGTACTTGTAGGCTTGCATCAATAAGGTACTCACAAGCCAGGTGATGACTGAATAAGACTGCCGGTACTTGTAGGCCAGCATCAAGAAGGTACTCACAAGCCAGGTGACGACTGAGTAAGACTGCCGGTACTTGTAGGCCAGCATCAAGAAGGTGCAGAAGAAAGCACACACAGACATCGTGTCCGCCTGAAACCAACACAGATGTCATACAACAGCAATTCTAGAGGATCACACCAGAAAGCATAAATGTTGCATTTTGATAGACATCTTTGTTGATTTATGAGCGTAATAGTGAACATGTTTGTCCCATCAACTTATAGTTTCAGGGAGTAGATGAAAACATGTAGTAATAAAATTAACCATTTCACACGAGATTTCACAAAATATCCATCCAAGGCAGAAACTCCTGAAGGCAAACCTTTCCCTATCGACAGAGGATCAGCAATGAATATGCCCAGTTCTATAACTTTACATATATATTAATAAGTAGAAAGTGAAAAGAGAAGTGATGAGTGAGGACTGACCTCGAGTAAATCCTCCGAGTCGAAGGGACTGTGCATGTAGAACATTCTCTCTGTCGACCGCAGCACCAGGTTCATTGTCCACCTGGGCACAAAGAACAAATATATCACATTAAGATGATAGGTGTCTTACTATAATCGAGCTAGCATATGTATGTTAACGTTTTCCTATTAGACGGCTTGCAACTCAGAGGCCAAACTTTCATAGATTAATCTACAACACCTTGAGTATAGCGTAACAACTGTATTTTTCAAAATACTCCATATGTAAAGGTTTCTACCATTTTATAGGGTAAATCCATTGTTCGGAATGTAAAATGTAATGCGTGCACGAAGCGTAAGAAGTCATTTAACAATCAAACAATGTATCACAACAGCTCCAGGCAGACAAATCCTTGAGAAAACCGGCCCCTGCATCATGGACATTCTGTGTAGTTATCTGTCATGAGAAAGTGTCAACTCTACACCTGTGTCCTGTGTTGTCATACCTGTCATTCAGCAGCACTTCTGTGATGAAAGTGTTTGGCACGAAGGAGTTGACAAGTGCACACAGCACACGACTGTCTGCCAGGTCATCTATTGTCTACAACACAAGGGCATAGGTCACAGGTCATACGCTGCCTACAACACAAGGGCATAGGTCACAGATCATACATTGTCTACAACACAAGGTCATAGGTCACAGGTCATCTACTGCCTACAACACAAGGGCATAGGTCACAAACCATCTACTGCCTACAACACAAGGGCATGGTCACAGATCGTCTACTGCCTACAACATGAGGACATAAGTCACAGGTCATCTACTGCCTACAACACAAGGGCATAGGTCACAGGTCATCTACTGCCTACAACACAAGGGCATAGGTCACAGGTCATCTACTGTCTACAACACAATGACATAGGTCACAGGTCATCTACTGCCTACACCACAAGGGCATGTGTCACAGGTCATACACTGTCTACAACACAAGGTCATAGGTCACAAGTCATACATTGTTTACAACACAAGGGCATAGGTTACATATCATCTACTGCCTACAACACAAGAGCATATATCACAGGTCATCCATTGTCCACAACACAAGGTCATAGGTCACAGGTCATACATTGTCTACAACATGAGGGCATAGGTCGCAGGTCATCCATTGTCTACAACACAAGGTCACAGGTCATACATTGTCTACAACACAAGGTCATAGGTCACAGGTCATACACTGTCTACAACATGAGGGCATAGGTCACAGGTCATACACTGTCTACAACACAAGGTTATGGGTCAAAGGCCACACACTGTCAACAACACAAGGTCATGGATCACAGGATATACACTAAGTAGTGTAGTGATGTTTAACAATAGGATTTAGTTGTAAATGGTAGAGAACAACTTAAAACAAACATTATATATATAATACCAAAATATATTATATGAATTAGGCCCTACCGATGTTGTATACTCACATGGCACTGTACCTTCCTGCCTTCAGCTACACTCTGTAACACAAACCAGATACTACAACTCCTCACTGAGCATCTAAAATCAGATGCTCAGATATGTCAACTGTAAAATTAAATTGTTGTTATTTCAGTATGTTTATACCATTAAAACATTACATTTGACATTAAATCAAATTTGATGACAGATAACCTTATAGTGCTTAATAAATGATTATAAAGAAGACTAAAATTAAGATGGAGAAAGAGAGATTTGGGGGAAATGTTAAATAGCTGAGAGTGGCAAAGAAAAGCCAAATGTGGCAGAGAATGACCAAATCTTTGAGAGGTGAAACAGTTCAATTTACGTTGCCTTCACCTCACAAGGAAAAAGAAGAAAAAGAAGTTATTGTACCATCAGTTGGGCTTTCACCATCTCCATGATGCAGTCTTCAGGTGGAGGGTATTTACCATCCTCCAGGGTACGAGTCTTAAACTGTTTCATGAAGTCAGAGTTGGGGAACGGATCATAGGTAGCCATGGGATCTGGCTCCTGTGAAACACACAAAAGATCTATGTACCTACTGGTCTATGTACCACTCAGTAGCTGGTCGATGTACCAACTGATCACTCAGTTGTTGGTCCATGTACCAACTGATCACTCAGCAGCTGGTCCATGTATCAACTGATCACTCAGCAGCTGGTCCATGTATCAAGTGATCACTCAGTTGCTGGTCCATGTACCAACTGATCACTCAGTAGCTGGTCCGTGTATCAACTGATCACTCAGTTGCTGGTCCATGTACCAACTGATCACTCAGTAGCTGGTCCGTGTACTAACTGATCACTCAGTACCTGGTCTGTGTACCAACTGATCACTCAGTAGCTGGTCCGTGTACCAACTGATCACTCAGTAGCTGGTCCATGTACCAACTGATCACTCAGTAGCTGGTCCGTGTAGCAACTGATCACTCAGCAGCTGGTAAGTGTACCAACTGATCACTCAGTAGCTGGTCCGTGTACCAACTGATCACTCAGTAGCTGGTCCATGTATCAACTGATCACTCAGTAGCTGGTATGTGTACCAACTGATCACTCAGTAGCTGGTCCGTGTATCAACTGATCACTCAGTAGCTGATCCATGTATCAACTGATCACTCAGTAGCTGGTCCGTGTACCAACTGATCACTCAGTAGCTGGTCCGTGTACCAACTGATCACTCAGTAGCTGGTCCGTGTATCAACTGATCACTCAGTAGCTGGTCTGTGTACCAACTGATCACTCAGTAGCTGATCTGTGTACCAACTGATCACTCAGTAGCTGGTCCGTGTACCAACTGTTCACTGTCATAATGTAACTAATGCAATATTACAACACATATCTGTAATTACGCAACTAGTGTAATATAACACTACACACCAATGTAATAGTGGAATTAATGTAATGTTACACTACACATCCCTGTAAAAATGTAACTATTGTAACGGAACAAAACACACCTCTGTTACAATGTAACTTGTGTAACTTTATACATCCCTGTAACAGTGTAACTAGTGTATCCTCACCTTTGATGGCAGTTCCTCTCTTAGGATGGAGGCAGAGGCAAAACCAGAGAGGAGAGATGATGTAGTCTTCACGTTGGGCTTCCTCTTTGGAGGCGGAGCTTCTGGGACCCACTGTGACGTCACAGAACACGGTCAGTGTGATGTTACAGAACACAGTCAGTGTGACATCACAGAACAGTGTGACGTCACAGAACACGGTCAGTGTGACGTTACAGAACATGGTCAGTGTGACGTCACAGAACAGTGTGATGTCACAGAACATGGTCAGTGTGATGTCACAGAACACGGACAGTGTGACATTACATAACACGGTCAGTGTGATGCCACATAACTCGGTCAGTGTGACATCACATAACATGGTCAGTGTGACGCCACATAACATGATCAGTGTGACGTCACAGAACACTGTCAATGTGATGTCACAGAACACGGTCAATGTGATGTCACATAACAGTCAATGTGATGTCACAGAACACTGTCAATGTGACGTCACAATAACAAATACACATTTTGTATATACGCCCCATTTTTATAAATGGTATTTGTTAATTTGTGACCTTACATTAAGTTTTAATTTGTTTTCTGTATTTCTACATTCACCTATTTCTTGAGTCCTTATTTCTGCCAGTTTTAATCATAGTATTCAATCAGTCAGTGCAGTTACAAAACTAGTAAATATAATAGAAATCATGTCATCAATTCAACTGAAGGTTACACCTTTTATATGTTGCATAAAACGATACTGAAATTATTATTTTAAAAACATACAAAAACTATCAATAATTCTGAGAGCATCTCTACCAGTGATGACCTATGTCATGTAAGTATACAACTGACCCTGAAGGGTACTTGGGCGAGTACTTCATCGCTGTCCTGCTGCAAGTACTCCGCTCGCTCCCAGACAAACCAGATGTCATGACACACCAGTCGCCATAGCAACTCAAATATCTACAAACCAGATGTCATGACACACCAGTTGCCATAGCAACTCAAATATCTACAAACCAGATGTCATGACACACCAGTTGAATGAATGAATGAATGAATGAATGAATGAATGAATGAACGTTTATTCAGAACATTGATAACAATATATACAAGACAAGACAACCAAACAAGTTTAACTATAATACAAGTGAGAATATACAATGTTTGAAGGGGGTAAATACGAAGTCATTGACTTTTGTGTAAATTTACCCCTGACATGTATTTATATATATAACTATATACATGTATGTATACACACATATACACACATATATACATACATATATTCACATACATACATACATGTATTTTGAGACATCAATATTATATTATTCGAATTTGCTATTCATCTAACCATCTAGCTACAATAATTGAAAACATGCAATGGAATATGTGCATATTCAAAATTTAAAGTATGCCATAAGTACACATCTTTACACATATTGTAATTTCTTCAATGGCATGATTACATTTGTGTTTGATTTTATTTAGGTTTCCACAACCAGATATTTCTCAAATAAAAGGTTCTTGCATTTACGCTTAAATTCAGTAATAGTATTAGTAGTTTTTAAATGATCACATAGAGAATTCCATAATTGCACTCCCTTTACACAAAGAGACATTGATCGCATGGTAGAACAGACTCTCTGTCGTTCTAGGTCATGATTAGCTCGCATTGAGTATGTTATTTCCCGTCTAGTAAACAAACACTGAATATTTGATGGCAAACAGCTGTAGTAAGCTTTGTACATAAATAACGATGTTTTCAGTTCTATGATATCTGGACATTTTAG
Organism: Paraescarpia echinospica; assembly: GCA_020002185.1. Taxonomy (NCBI): domain Eukaryota; kingdom Metazoa; phylum Annelida; class Polychaeta; order Sabellida; family Siboglinidae; genus Paraescarpia; species Paraescarpia echinospica. The sequence continues at coordinate 2,675,534 of CM034536.1, read as the reverse complement.
AACATGTAATTGTTGGAAAAGTGAGTTTGTATGATCCAACCATCTTGCACCAAATATAATGCGGATTACTCTTTTTTGTAATACAAAAATACAGTTAGTATTTGTTGGGTACGTGTTTCCCCATATCTCTGCACAATAATTTAAATACGGCAAAAAGAGAGAACTGTATAGAATACGTCTACTATTTCTATCAAGTAGATGACTGCATCTATGCATTATAGCTGTACTTTTTGAAAGCTTTGATTGTACGTATTTTATATGAGCTTTCCAATTTAGTAGATCATCAATAAACACACCCAAAAACTTGGTGACCCTTACTCTTTCGATATTAACATTTTGTATTTTGATATTAATTTCTTTGTTTAGCATACGATTTCCAAATAACATATAATTGGTTTTAGATATGTTCAGAGTTAATTTATTTACTGCAAACCATGTATACATTTGGTCCAGAACGTTACATACAGTTTCGTTTAGTTTATTGATGTTACTATTTGCATAAAAGATATTAGTATCGTCTGCAAAGAGAATGTATTTTACTAGATTAGATATGTTACACATATCATTGACGTATAGAATGAATAGTTTGGGGCCCAGGATCGAACCCTGTGGGACACCACATGATATTTGAGTTGCCATAGCAACTCAAATATCTACAAACCAAATGTCATGACACACCAGTTGCCATAGCAACTCAAATATCTACAAACCAGATGTTGTGACACACCCGTTGCCATAACAACTCAAGTATCTACAAACCAGATGTCATGACACACCAGTCGCTATAGCAACTCAAATATCTACATAACAATATATACCTCATCATCCTCATTTATATACTATAATGATGCAGAGAACCTTGCTATTATGCATCCAATTATAATGCAGATTCTGATATAGAAATGTCAGACATGGACCCCATATTTCTGATCTACTTTTGAACACTTTGTTGTATAATTTAAATTTTAACCCCCGACGCAATGTACATGATCTGCACTCCTCTAAAACACAGACTTGTATAATTAACCCTTAACCCCCAACACAACATACATGATCTGCACTTCTCTAAAACACAGATTTGTATAATTAACCCTTAACCCCCGATCGTACATACATGATCCAAACTCCTCCTAAACAATGACTTGTGTAAATTAACCCTAAACCTCTGACACAACATACATGATCTGCACTCCTCTAAAACACAGACTTGTATAATTAACCCTCAACCTCTGACCGTACATACATGATCCAAACTCCTCTTAAACAAAGACTTGTATAATTAACCCTCAACCCCCAACACAACATACATGTTCTGCACTCCTCTAAAACACAAACTTACATAATTAACCCTCAACTCCCGACTGTACATACATGATCCAAACTCCTCTTAAACAGACTTGTATAATTAACCCTCAACCCCCGACACAACATACATGTTCTGCACTCCTCTAAAACACAGACTTATATAATTAACCCTCAACTCCCGACGGTACATACATGATCCAAACTCCTCCTAAACAGACTTGTATAATTAACCCTCAACCCCTGACACAACATACATGTTCTGCACTCCTCTAAAATACAGACTTATATAATTAACCCTCTACTCCCGACTGTACATACATGATCCAAACTCCTCTTAAACAAAGACTTGTATAATTAACCCTCAACCCCCGACACAACATACATGTTCTGCACTCCTCTAAAACAGACTTATATAATTAACCCTCAACTCCCGACTGTACATACATGATCCAAACTCCTCTTAAACAAAGACTTGTATAATTAACCCTCAACCCCCAACACAACATACATGTTCTGCACTCCTTTAAAACACAGACTTATATAATTAACCCTCAACTCCCGACGGTACATAAATGATCCAAACTCCTCTTAAACAAAGACTTGTATAATTAACCCTCAACCCCTGACACAACATACATGTTCTGCACTCCTCTAAAACACAGACTTATATAATTAACCCTCAACTCCCGACTGTACATACATGATCCAAACTCCTCTTAAACAAAGACTTGTATAATTAACCCTCAACCCCCGACACAACATACATGTTCTGCACTCCTCTAAAACACAGACTTATATAATTAACCACCAACTCCCGACTGTACATACATGATCCAAACTCCTCTTAAACAAAGACTTGTATAATTAACCCTCAACCCCCGACATAACATACATGTTCTGCACTCCTCTAAAACACAGACTTATATAATTAACCCTCAACTCCCGACTGTACATACATGATCCAAACTCCTCTTAAACAAAGACTTGTATAATTAACCCTCAACCCCCGACACAAAATACATGTTCTGCACTCCTCTAAAACACAGACTTATATAATTAACCCTCAACTCCCAATGGTACATACATGATCCAAACTCCTCTTAAACAAAGACTTGTATAATTAACCCTCAACCCCCGACACAACATACATGTTCTGCACTCCTCTAAAACACAGACTTATATAATTAACCCTCAACTCCCGACTGTACATACATGATCCAAACTCCTCTTAAACAAAGACTTGTATAATTAACCCTCAACCCCCGATACAACATACATGTTCTGCACTCCTCTAAAACACAGACTTATATAATTAACCCTCAACTCCCGACTGTACCTACATGTTCTGCACTCCTCATTGCAAACAGTCGCGTGTCTACAAACACATCATCTGGGATGACTCTGCTGCAATAACAGAAAGTATTTCAAGTGTCAACATGCAAGCTGCAATTATTGTAACTGTTCAGTAATTATATTAATATTGCTTCTTTAATCGAATAATTATAACAAATTATATAAAAACTCACAAAGGTGACATTTAAATAGCGACTAATGCCAACATGTTTTAATTGACAACAAAGCCAAACAGCATAATAAAAATGTCCACTGTAGTCGCACACTCCGCCAGCCTATGTTACATGACAGGGATTGCCTGGTAGGATCTAGTGGGTGACTTAGGCTACATGGTCCAGAATTACATAACTGGACAGGTTAGAGTTATACAAAAACCAAACAAAATAACGTGACTAAGAGAAACATGTGAACAGCCTGTGGGAACTTTAGTCCAAAAAAGCATTGAGTGGTCATTTGATATTAAGAAAAATCAGCTACGAGATTGGCATACACCCTGACAGTGGAACTTTTATGTCAATAATCCACCTGGCAAAGCAAATCTCCCAGTGTCTGTGAAAGATGTCAGGACAACTGTTACGTAGATAAATACAAAGCAGAACACAACACACATCTAGGCAGCCTATTATAGGCAAATAATCTAAGTCAGACAAGTTGTGCGCAACTTGTAATTAAGCTGATTGCCGTATATAAACTGAACATATATCTATTGTTCCACTTTCTGATGATTTGATGACAAAAGATTAAATATGTATTCTTTCCAATAAATAAGTGCATTTGTAGCAAGTTTAATTGTGTTTCTTATTAGATAGAGTTGGTATTATCTGCACCTGTCACGGAGAGTTGTAAAGATATATGTATAGGAAATTATGAATAATATAGTCACCATTTCTTCAATTCATCGACCATCCATTGAACTCTGATCACCTTTTGATCGTGAGTGAGACTGCAATAAAAGTAGTGACAGGTTCAGGTGAATAGTCACTCAGGGTCTGTGTATGCATGCGTTTCTATAGCAGCCATGTAAAGTAGTTTCAATACATCTTATTAAAATTTACACGTCCATCTGTACGTGTGCACTTGTGCCTGTTCCTGTATGCATGCACATGCGTTAACTGTTTATATTGTGATAACTTTTTTACATTTAATTTTTTATAAATAGTATATTTTAGTTTCACTTAATAATTTTAAAATGTTCTGATTAGTTGAGAGACAACATAGTTTCAGTGTCATGTTCAACTGCACTAGGCGACTGTTTGTAAACATACACTCACTTGTCGAAGCTCTGCAGTCTTGTGATCTCACTGCCAGTGAGGCTGTGCAGGAGGAGCTTCATGCTGGTGCCCCGCAGTAGATCCATCAAGACGTTATTCATCAGCTGCTCCGACGGCTTCAGACGCAGGTTCACCCATGCTGTGAAGCCATGGATGCGCGTACGCAGGGACATGACTGTCAGCAACCACTACTCTAGAAACACAGTTCAACACACACAGACATGACTGTCAGCAACCACTGGTCTAGACACACACAGACATGATTGTCAGTAACAACTGGTCTAGACACACACAGATATGATTGTCAGCAACCACTGGTCTAGATACACACAGACATGACTGTCAGCAACCACTGTCTAGAGACACACATATCTATATGACTGCCAGTAACCACGGTCTAGATACACACAGATATGACTGTCAGTAACCACTGGTCTAAACACACACAGACATGACGGTCAGCAACAACTGGTCTAGATACACACAGATATGACTGTCAGCAACCACTGATCTAGATACACACAGACATGACTGTCAGCAACGACTGTCTAGTGACACACATATATGACTGCCAGTAACCACTGTCTAGAGACACACAGATATGACTGTCAGCAACCACTGGTCTAGATACACACAGACATGACTGTCAGTAACCACTGGTCTTGACACACACAGACATGACGGTCAGCAACCACTAGTCTAGATACACACAGATATGACTGTCAGCAACCACTGATCTAGATACACACAGACATGACTGTCAGCAACGACTGTCTATTGACACACATATATGACTGCCAGTAACCACTGTCTAGATACACAGATATGACTGTCAGCAACCACTGGTCTAGATACACACAGACATGACTGTCAGCAACCATTGGTCTAGAGACACACATACATGACTGCTAGATGAAGGTCACATACAGACATATAACTGTTAACATCTGTGTGCTCAGAATTATATCAACGTGTTTTCGTCATTGTGTTCTTCTTCTTCATATTGGGCAGCCAACATCCATTGAGAAGAGTCTGCTTGGAGATTATGCTACACTGGGGGGGTTGCTGTGCTTAATAAAATGATGTGATGAATTTGTAATAAATATTTAAATTTTGAATAAATTAATATAAAATTTAAAATAAATAAATGAATAAAAATATGTATAAAACAAATATATATTACAAGTATGTTTTTCACTAAAACCAATTTTTTAAACAATTATTTTGTTTGCATGAATGGAAATAAATGTTTTAGAGGGATAGAATATGGATCTGTTTCACAAACTGTTCTTCAAATATTTCTGAAAATGACATATTTCTATTAAGTATTAAGATTTAAATTTTAGTTGGGCCAATCTATCATCTATGTGTCTATATATGTCGATGTTTGTTTCCTAGTTGTTTCCAGCACTCGGCAACGTTCTATTAACTGACTAGTCTGTATATATTGTGGTTACAATGTTATGATCTTATGAGGTCTCATTCAACTAGCCAGCCTTTTTCAGAACATTTTCGCCAAGTCGACCTTTCTATGCTGGCACTGAGGGTGGTCACTGCCAGGGTGCTTGTCGTCCTCAGTGGTTCTTTTACGTCCCAAATTTAGACGGGACCGACATTAACATGATCTCCGAGTCACGAGGGATACACAGTCCCCAATGTTGAAGCCAGGTTTTTACACCAAGTATTGAACTCGGGGTGCCGGCATGTCAGGCGGATGTGCTAACCACTACACTATCGCGCGCCCACATATCATATGTACTGTATGTAGAGTTTCGGAGGCCTGTGTTATCATTTTTTCCAGATGCGAATGGCGAGCCCTATATGGCTGTAAGCGTATGACCTATGTCACGGGCCTGGCCCTAGTCTAGGCTAGGTAGGATGAAGATCATGAACGTCAGACTAAGTCTAAATTAGTTGCTATGGCCTGGCTATGCCTAACTTTTTTTAATTTAAAACTAATAACTATGTTTGCCAAGTGGTTATGTAATTCATCCTGGCTCGCATACACACCGATGCAACGATATATTCAGTTGTATGACAGTCCAAAATGGAGTGTTGTATCGCACCGGCTTTCGCCATAATCATGCTGCATTTGTAGACTGCCGAATCCAACATATTCCGTGGGCCGCCATTTATAAACAACTTCTCAGTGCGTGGTTACGAAACAACTCGTTTTGTGGCGCCACTTGTCGTGATAGTGGCACCACTCAGCGGACAATGAAGTCGCGCTCGTATAAGTTGAACGAATGAAATTTATTCAAAATAAGTACAAAGTGTAATTTAAAATAAGGTGTAAACATGCACATTTGCAAGCTAATCCACCATAAACAGTGGAACAATGAAAGCTATAGTTATGCATAGAACAATAAGAAAATGTTGAAGGGAAATGCAAGAAGTTATAAACTTATAAATAGCATTCCCCACACTATATGATTGCACTGATGCATTATATGCACAATATAATGATAACTTAAAATTAAGCTAGATTTAATCTACCTGAAGGTATGGTAACTGATACATAATAACAAACATAAAATCAAAACATTAATTCATCATATCTTTGCAGGAATAAATTAAGCTTTGTACATTTTTGAAATGATAAGTAGCATTGGACGATTTAATGTCAGCAAACAGGTCATTCCACATCTCAGGTCCCTTTATACCAATACATTCCGCTTTTTTAGTAGTCCTACTAAATCTTATTTTGAAATTGCAATTATTCATACGGGTGTTATGATGATGACAGTCATTAACTCTCTGGAAGTACAACATAATATTTGTCGGTAAAAGATTAGTATAAACCTTGTACATAAACACCATGCTATTGAAATCCACCATGTCCTGTACCTGTACAGTTAAAGTTTTCAACTGATACAAGATTGAGCAGGTAGCAGAATTCGGCCTTTTGACAAATTCGAATAGATCTTTTCTGAATAATATGTAAGGATTGTACACGAATCTTACAGGCATTGCCCCAAATTTCACAACAGTAATTTAAATACGGCATGATGAAAGTACAGTATAAAGAGTACAATGATGCCTAATTCAATAAATGTTTCATCCTATTCATTACAGATACATTTTTCGAGATTTTAATTTTCATGTTTCGTACGTGTACACATGTTCAAAAACATAGGTTATTTTTAAAAACAATTATATATTTTGTGTACACCATCAAACAATCTTCAAAATGGGCACTTGTATATTTTATTGTCGAAATATATTGGGCGCAATATTTGTTATTTTTGTTCCTCAAGATAACATAAAGGAAAATATGTTAATAAATAAATTCAACACATAGTCTGCTGACATGCCAAGAAAATCCGCTCGTCTGCAAATTGCACCCATTTTCGGTATATGTATATACAAAAAGAGAGACATTATTGGACTATTTTATATCCCAAATCGTAAGATTCCTGTCCGTTTGAAACAACGGCATCGCTGTCGATAACCTCCAATTTTTGTGTAATTATTTTAAAGACGAGCAGACAGAAATTAACATCTCCCACACCTTAGCTTACCACAAGAGTTCTAAATAATGGGACACTGGTGTATGTGTATACATAGAAAAAATGTATTTACGTCGATGCAAGTTGCAAATCGTCTAAATCTTAGTTGTAACGGATTCTCGTCCGTTTGAAATAGCGGCACTGCCTGTTGACATCGTCGTAACACCAGTCCGACTCGGATAGAGTACACACAACAGAACATTATTCAGATTTGTTCATTACAAAAACCGTAAATATTGTACGTACACTATAGACAAAACTTGCTACTCTCTCTCTCTCTCTCTCTCTCTCTCTCTCTCTCTCTCTCTCTCAAATATTTATTTCTAGAGTTTAAACAAATCGGTGCGCTAGAACAAGCAGTGCTGCAAGTCTAGGCGATTAGTTCTCCCAGCTCGCCGCGGGAGGCCGCTGCTGTGCGCCGGCTTCACTAAAACAGCGAAGTGGTTCCTTTTGCTGTATATTCATTTTATAGACAGTAACGACACTTTTTAAAACCATGTTACCAGAGGATGCATACAAAATGTTTAATCAATGCGTAAAGCATTAACATTTATAAAGGACAACGGTCAATAAATTTGAATTCCGTTCTCAAACACACCTGTACATTTATTCACCTGGCAATTATACAGGTGCGATCGAGCCAACGCGGTCGCAGTGCGTGAACTCTGACCTTACCTCCAGCGCGAAAAATGGCCGAAGAAGGCGTCATCAACGTCTCTATAAAGATCATTTTCTTTATCTTCAACGTATTAATAGTGGTGAGTATTTCGTTTGACATCCACCCTAAAGTGAAACACCGATTTAAAATTATAATTCCATAGTTTACGTGTCGGCGTGCCGGCTATTTTGATTGTTACAAACATGCAGTAAAGTTTCGACAGTTGATCATTCTCAGTTTATTTGACCCATTTTCTAGGAAGTTCGTGTGTTGGAGTGAATATCACTATACTGTTGATATCGCTTAATAAAATGCGTTGTCCACGAAACTACATTATTGTATTATCATAGAATAAACCCCAATTAACTTGGTACATGGGCAGTAGTCAACAGTGAAAGACGACACAAACTTCCACCTTTCACTGCATCTGCCAAGATATTCCCAGCGAACATTGATAAACGATTCAAATTTTCACACTGTCACACGAAAGCTTGTTTATATTTTCTCTTTCAGATGTATGACGGTTAATATTAAAAGTAAACATTGCTTTATTTCTCTTTACGTTCATCAGTAAACATAATATATATATTGTATATTATTTATGACGCACATTCCTTTCTCTAACTACCTGTTTATCTTTCTCTAACTACCTGTTTATCTTTCTCTAACTACCTGTTTATCTTTCTCAAACTACCTGTTTATTTACCAGTTAACAAACTTACCTGCCATATACCCGTTTTTTTCTTCATATAAATCTTTTTGACGTGTGAGCACGTAATTGTAGTCCTCAAATTTGAAGCAGTTTCTCACAAAAGTATAACATTTAAAATAGTTCTATTGATACTGTCGTGCATTGATATGTGTCTGTGTGTTCCAGATCAGCGGCCTGGGATGTGTGGGTGTGGGAATATGGATGCATGCAGACAAGGACATTGAGGCATACCTGACAGTGCTGCGGCGTAGTCCCCGAGATCATGCCCTCGTCTCAGGAGCCAGTCTCCTCATTGCTGCTGGCTTCCTCATGGTCATCTTTGCCGTCATTGGATTCATCTCTATCATCAAACACAACAAGTTGCTGCTTCGTCTCGTGAGTTCACCATCACCTTGTGTATATTCTGGGGGATTACTGTAATGTTATGACATCAGACTTGAGTAGTTACCCAAGATATTTAACCTGGATATTATATACACAACATGTGTTATAAAAGCCAGGGGAGGGTGCTCGGCAGGCGAATTATGTTATCATCTCTGCAGACCATAAGAAATGGCAGAATTTGTTTATGGGCTATGTAGCACATACATTATTTATGTATGGTCAAGGCCAGATAAAGTGTGATCCAGAAGAAGAAAGTCTGACAATATAGTTTTAATAAGAGGTGTGTTCCTTGTTAAGAGATATGTTCTTTGTTAAGAGATGTGCTTCTTGTTACTTAAGATATGTGCTCTTTGTCAAGATGTGTGTGTGTGTGTTCCAGTCCTTGTGATATGTGTTTCTTGTTAAGAGGTGTGTTCCTTGTTGAGAGGTGTGTTCCTTGTTAAGAGGTGTGCTCCTTGTTAAGAGGTGTATTCCTTGTTAAGAGGTGTGTAGTGTGTCCATCAGCAGGGTAAAAGGGTAAATTACATACACAAAAATAATTCTAGGGTACAGATATGTACCCAAAATAAATCCAGATTTAAAAATGTTGTTTAATATTCTGTGCAGTGAAACTCATATTTGATGACGTTTTTAAAGGTGAAGAATGAGCCCGTGCCAACACTTTTGCTAGCTATTCAGTGATTGGCTAAATGTGGTATTCACTGTGGGATTGAAGCCTTCACCTCAGGATAGAACATGATGTACTGGTATATTGGTAGGCTTAGTGTAAAGAATACGGCGTGCTGTCATGGCTGTACATTTTTCGCGATGTTTTCAAGTATTCATTGTTTCTTGGTGAAGAAAAATAACCCAACAAGATACCATACTACAGTTTACAATTTTCCTGCTGACTGTTACATTTATTATTCATTCTTCTACGAAACATGGAAATGATCACCATGAGCCGGGTGGGATTTCCAACTCCAAATGCCGGGAAATCACTTCTCCGAGCATCTAGAAATCCAATTTTTTCTGGGGGAGGGCCCCCACACCCCCCGCCCATCAGGGCGGCCTAAGCCTGCCACTTCCACGGTCTCACAATTGACTAACTCTGTTCACAAATAATTTTTTCTGGCGGAAACCCTGGTGTCCTTCTTGTTAAGAGATGTGTTCTTTGTTGAGAGGTGTGCTCCAAATGTGAGTGATCACATTTTTATGCAAAGTGTTGGAAATTATGCAAATGAAAGGGTTTTTAAAAAATATAAATGAAAGGGTTTAAAAAAAATATAAATGCAAGTGTTTTGAAAAAATCAAAATCTCTGGAATGTTTGGATGCTGGCATCTTGAATAACTCAATGTTGGAAATGATGGGTGACATGTGGTAGTCAGCTTATATGGGTAAAGTCAATAGCAATGATTTGCACATGAGATCCACTGAAATGCTCCAGTAGACAACACTTGTAAAAGTATTCTTAATTGCGTACTGTGCATAGCCTTTGACAGGTCAAGCAAACTATCCATGGCTTCCAGCCTTTGACAGGTCAAGCAAACTATCCATGGCTTCCAGCCTTTGACAGGTCAGGCAAACTATCCATGGCTTCCAGCCTTTGACAGGTCAGGCAAACTATCCATGGCTTCCAGCCTTTGACAGGTCAGGCAAACTATCCATGGCTTCCAGCCTTTGACAGGTCAGGCAAACTATCCATGGCTTCCAGCCTTTGACAGGTCAGGCAAACTATCCATGGCTTCCAGCCTTTGACAGGTCAAGCAAACTATCCATGGCTTCCAGCCTTTGACAGGTCAGGCAAACTATCTATGGCTTCCAGCCTTTGACAGGTCAAGCAAACTATCCAATAGGCCTGGACAAACAAAGGGCTTGCTCAATTGGGCCAGGCTTCCTCTCATACAAAGGTTGGAGCCCTTTAGTGCAAAACTCTGCAAATATGGTCCACTGCTAATGACAATGCGATAAGGTTTGGCTGGTCGCACTTTGTCTTTACGCTCTGTTAGCAGAAACTTACTGGAAATTGGTAGAAGAAAGAGTATTGATATAATTATTTAACTATAACACAAACAAACAATTATATACCGAATCCACCATATACACCAGACAGACAAATCACCAATTAAACATATGGACAACTAGACTGTTCTAGTCCATTGAAAATGCAAGTGTTTCTTATTCAAAAGCAAATGCAAGTGTAGCTGATGAAAATGCAAGTGTTTTTGATTCAAATAAATATGCAAGTGTTTTTGATTCAAGCACAAGTGCAAATGCAAGTATTTTTTATGCAAATGCAAGTGTTTTTGGTCTTTACAATGAAAATGCACTTTTTTATTCAAATGCAAATATAAGTGTTTCTGATTCAAATACAAGTGCAAATATAAGTGTTTCTGATTCAAATACAAGTGCAAATGCAAGTATTTTGTATTCAAATGCAAGTGTTTTTTATTCAAATGCAAGTGTTTTTTATTCAAATGCAAATGTTTTTGATCCTGAAAATCAAATGCATGTGCAAATGTGACATTTTTAAATGCAAATGCATTTGCATTTAAACCCAAGCCTGGACCTTAAGAGGTGTGTTCCCTTTTAAGAGGTGTGATCCTTGTTAAGAGATATGTTCCCTGTTAAGTGGTGTGTTCCTTATTAAGAGGTGTGTTCCTTGTTAAGTGGTGTGCTCTTGTTGCAGTATATCTTCCTGCTGGTGATTGGAGTGACGATGCAGCTCACCACTGGATTCTTGCTGGTTCACTTCAAATACGACGTAAGACTAACTCAGTTGTCTTCATAACTGAGCCTTTAAGTTCCTTAAAAATTTCTCGAATATGGTATTGCTTGTGTAGCCATGCACATACGCCACAATGCACACACTCCACCACTCACACACTCCACCATCCACACACTCCACCATCCACACACTCCACCATTCACATACCCCACCACTCACACACCCCACCACTCACACACTCCACCCCTCACACACTCCACCATCCACACACTCCACCATCCACACACTCCACCACTCACTCACTCCACCACTCACACACTTCAACACTCACACACCCCACCACTCACACACCCACCACTCACACACCTCACCACTCACACACCCCACCACTCACACACTCCACCACTCACACACCCCACCACTCACACACCCCACCACTCACACACTCCACCACTCACACACTCCACCACTCACACACCCCACCACTCACACACTCCACCACTCACACACTCCACCACTCACACATCCCACCACTCACACACTCCACCACTCACACACTCCACCACTCACACACTCCACCACTTACACACTCCACCACTCACACACTCCACCACTCACACACTCCACCACTCACACACTCCACCACTCACACACTCCACCACTTACACACTCCACCACTCACACACTCCACCACTTACACACTCCACCACTTACACAGTTGCCAGACAGTGACATTGCTGTGTTGTGTTCAGCTGCACCGGTCCATCCAACGGGGAATGAAGAACGACCTACGCCATGAGTATGACTTTGACAACGCCATCGGCCGCGCGTGGAATCGGGTGCAAGTGAGGGTGAGTGACTAGTTGTTATTTCATAGATGTTGTTGTGTGTTTGGGTCAAGGGATTGGCTGTTGTTTTAGAGATGTTGTGTTTTGGGTCATGTGACTAGTTGTTCAAGATATGTTGTTGCAGGTGTTTGAGTCATGAGACTAGTTGTTGTTTCAGAGACATTGTTGTTGTGGGGTGTTTGGTTATGTGACAAGTTGTTGTTCCAGAGATGTTGTTGAAGGCTGTTTGGGTCATGTGACCAGTTGTTGTTGTATCAGAGATGTGTGGTGTTTGGGTCATGTGACTAGTTGTTGTTCCAGATATGTTGTTGTTGCCTGTTTGAGTCATATGACTAGTTGTTGTTTCAGAGACATTGTGGGGTGTTTGGGTCAAGGAACAAGTTGTTGTTGTTTCAGAGACATTGTTGCAGTGTGTTTTGGTCATGTGACAAGTTGTTGTTGTTTCAGAGATGTTGTTGCAGGGTGTTTGGGTCATGTGACAAGTTGTTGTTGTTTCAGAGACGTTGTAGGGTGTTTGGGTCATGTGACAAGTTGTCGTTGCTTCAGAGACGTTGTTGTGGAGTGGTTGGGTCATGTGACAAGTTGTTGTTGTTTCAGAGACGTTGTTGCGGGGTGTTTGGGTTATGTGACAAGTTGTTGTTTCAGAGACGTTGTTGCGGGGTGTTTGGGTCTTGGGACTACATCAACAGTGCCTGGTGGCACAAGACCAACCCTGGGGTAAGTGACACTTGACAGTGAAGGAGTGTGGCTAATGCACCCTGCTTGAGGCTGTGTTGCGAAGGGCAGCTACTCATCTTACTAAAAGCAGTAAAAGTGTAAAAAGTAAAAGTGAAAGCATCAGGCAGTGACAGAGGTTGTCCATCTGAAATATAAATATATAAACATACAGATAAATGTAACTAAGTCCAATATTGATTAGTTTTGTAAGGGGTGATTCTGATGTATTTGTCCCATGAATAATTTTAAGGTGCACCACCAACACCTAATTGTTACAAAAAATGTTATCCACCCACAGTGCTGATATATATCTCTATTAGCTATATCAATTAATATTTATGTAAGTCATTTTGCTCTATGTATCACCCATGGTGTGCCTTGTATGTATGTGCAATAGTAAGTTACCCACAAATACTAATATAGATATCAAGGGTTGAAATGTCTGAATGTCCTGACTGCAACAAAATGAATACCATAGAATCACCCTTAAACAGACAAATGTAAGAAGTTTTCTGCATTAACCTAGCAAAATGACGCCATTTGATATCTTGCTGTCATCATGTGCAGGTATTGGACCCGAATGAGGCGAAGGCGAATGTGCCTGTATCATGCTGCAAGGTGAACCAGAACTACGACACAGATGTGACCCGTGTTGACACACAGTCTCCTCCTATCAAACACAACAAGAATTGTCAGCAGGATGCAGCTGGCCGCAAGGACGGCAGCAACTTCCTCAATGGACGGGTCAGTGTCTCTCATTGTGTTCTGTCTTGTTACAGTGTGTTCTATCTTGTTACAATATGTTATGCCTTGTTACAATGTGTTCTGTCTTGTTACAATGTGTTCTGTGTTGTTACAATATGTTCTGTCTTGGTACAATCTGTTCTCTCTTGTTACAATGTGTTCAGTTTTGTTACAGTTTGTTCTGTCTTGTTACAATGTGATCTGTCTTGCTACAATGTGTTCTGTCTCGTTACATTGTGTATGTGTGTTCTGTTGAGTTACATTGTATTATGTCCTTCTTCAATGTGCAATATCTTGTTACCTTGAGTTTTTATGTCTTGCAACAATACGTTCTGTTGAGTTCTGTTCTGTTACATTGTGTTTGTCTTGTTACAGTGTGTTATCTCTTTTTACAATATGTTAAGTTGGATTACAATGTGTTCTGTCTTGTTACATTGTGTTATGTTGAGCTGCAATGTATCCTGTCAAGTTACAATGTTTTATATCCAGTTGCATTGTGTCCTGTCAAGTGACAGTGTGTCCTGTCAAGTTACTGCATGTCCTGTAAAGGGCCTATCACTACTACAATGCTCTCCTCATCATTCCTGTAAAGTTACAGTGTGTTCTGTCGTGTCGTAGGGTTGCTACGCAGCACTCCTGGCAGGGCCTATCACTACTACAATGCTCTCCTCATCATTCCTGTAAAGTTACAGTGTGTTCTGTCGTGTCGTAGGGTTGCTACGTAGCACTCCTGGCCAGGGCCTATCACTACTACAATGCTCTCCTCATCATTCCTGTAAGGTTACAGTGTGTTCTGTCATGTCACAGGATTGCTACGCAGGACTCCTGGCCAGGGCCTATCACTACTATAATGCTCTCCTCATCATTCCTGTAAAATTACAGTGTGTTCTGTGTTCTGTTGTGTCGCAGGGTTGCTACGCAGCACTCCTCGCCAGGGCCTATCACTACTACAATGCTCTCCTCATCATTCATGTAAAGTTACAGTGTGTTCTGTCGTGTCGCAGGGTTACTACGCAGCACTCCTGGCCAGGGCCTATCACTACTACAATGCTCTCCTCATCATTCCTGTAAAGTTACAGTGTGTTCTGTCATGTCGCAGGGTTGCTACGCAGCACTCCTCGCCAGGGCCTATCACAACTACAATGCTCTCCTCATCATTCCTGTAAAGTTACAGTGTGTTCTGTCATGTCGCAGGGTTGCTACGCAGCACTCCTGGCCAGGGCCTATCACTACTACAATGCTCTCCTCATCATTCCTGTAAAGTTACAGTGTGTTCTGTCGTGTCGCAGGGTTGCTACGCAGCACTCCTGGCCAGGGCCTATCACTAGTACAATGCTCTCCTCATCATTCCTGTAAAGTTACAGTGTGTTCTGTCATGTCGCAGGGTTGCTACGCAGCACTCCTGGCCAGGGCCTATCACTACTACGATGCTCTCCTCATCATTCCTGTAAAGTTACAGTGTGTTCTGTCATGTCGCAGGGTTGTTACGCAGCACTCCTGGCCAGGGCCTATCACTACTACGATGCTCTCCTCATCATTCCTGAAAAGTTACAGTGTGTTCTGTTGTGTCGCAGGGTTGCTACGCAGCACTCCTGGCCAGGGCCTATCACTACTACGATGCTCTCCTCATCATTCCTGTAAAGTTACAGTGTGTTCTGTTGTGTCGCAGGGTTGCTATGCAGCACTCCTCGCCAGGGCCTATCACTACTACAATGCTCTCCTCATCATTCCTGTAAAGTTACAGTGTGTTCTGTCATGTCGCAGGGTTGCTACGCAGGACTCCTGGCCAGGGCTTATCACTACTACAATGCTCTCCTCATCATTCCTGTAAAGTTACAGTGTGTTCTGTCATGTCGCAGGGTTGCTACGCAGCACTCCTGGCCAGGGCCTATTACTACTACAATGCTCTCCTCATCATTCCTGTAAAGTTACAGTGTGTTCTGTTGTGTCGCAGGGTTGCTACGCAGCACTCCTCGCCAGGGCCTATCACTACTACAATGCTCTCCTCATCATTCCTGTAAAGTTACAGTGTGTTCTGTCATGTCGCAGGGTTGCTACGCAGCACTCCTGGCCAGGGCCTACCACTACTACAATGCTCTCCTCATCATTCCTGTAAGGTTACAGTGTGTTCTGTCATGTCGCAGGATTGCTACGCAGGACTCCTGGCCAGGGCCTATCACTACTATAATGCTCTCCTCATCATTCCTGTAAAATTACAGTGTGTTCTGTGTTCTGTTGTGTCGCAGGGTTGCTACGCAGCACTCCTCGCCAGGGCCTATCACTACTACAATGCTCTCCTCATCATTCCTGTAAAGTTACAGTGTGTTCTGTCATGTCGCAGGGTTGCTACGCAGCACTCCTGCCAGGGCCTATCACTACTACAATGCTCTCCTCATCATTCCTGTAAAGTTACAGTGTGTTCTGTCATGTCGCAGGGTTGCTACGCAGCACTCCTCGCCAGGGCCTATCACTACTACAATGCTCTCGTCATCATTCCTGTAAAGTTACAGTGTGTTCTGTAGGGTTGCTACATCCTGGCCAGGGCCTATCACTACTACAATGCTCTCCTCATCATTCCTGTAAAGTTACAGTGTGTTCTGTCATGTCGCAGGGTTGCTACGCAGCACTCCTGGCCAGGGCCTATCACTACTACAATGCTCTCCTCATCATTCCTGTAAAGTTACAGTGTGTTCTGTCGTGTCGCAGGGTTGCTACGCAGCACTCCTCGCCAGGGCCTATCACTACTACAATGCTCTCCTCATCATTCCTGTAAAGTTACAGTGTGTTCTGTCATGTCGCAGGGTTGCTACGCAGCACTCCTCGCCAGGGCCTATCACTACTACAATGCTCTCCTCATCATTCCTGTAAAGATACAGTGTGTTCTGTCATGTCGCAGGGTTGCTACGCAGCACTCCTCGCCAGGGCCTATCACTACTACAATGCTCTCCTCATCATTCCTGTAAAGTTACAGTGTGTTCTGTCGTGTCGCAGGGTTGCTACGCAGCACTCCTCGCCAGGGCCTATCACTACTACAATGCTCTCCTCATCATTGTTGTAAAGTTACAGTGTGTTCTGTCATGTCGCAGGGTTGCTACGCAGCACTCCTGGCCAGGGCCTATCACTACTACAATGCTCTCCTCATCATTCCTGTAAAGTTACAGTGTGTTCTGTCGTGTCGCAGGGTTGCTACGCAGCACTCCTGGCCAGGGCCTATCACTACTACAATGCTCTCCTCATCATTCCTGTAAAGTTACAGTGTGTTCTGTCGTGTCGCAGGGTTGCTACGCAGCACTCCTGGCCAGGGCCTATCACTACTACAATGCTCTCCTCATCATTCCTGTAAAGTTACAGTGTGTTCTGTCGTGTCGCAGGGTTGCTACGCAGCACTCCTAGCCAGGGCCTATCACTACTACAATGCTCTCCTCATCATTCCTGTAAAGTTACAGTGTGTTCTGTCGTGTCGCAGGGTTGCTACTCAGCACTCCTCGCCAGGGCCTATCACTACTACAATGCTCTCCTCATCATTCCTGTAAAGTTACAGTGTGTTCTGTCGTGTCGCAGGGTTGCTACGCAGCACTCCTCGCCAGGGCCTATCACTACTACAATGCTCTCCTCATCATTCCTGTAAAGTTACAGTGTGTTCTGTCGTGTCGCAGGGTTGCTACGCAGCACTCCTCGCCAGGGCCTATCACTACTACAATGCTCTCCTCATCATTCCTGTAAAGTTACAGTGTGTTCTGTCGTGTCGCAGGGTTGCTACAGCACTCACTCCTGGCCAGGGCCTATCACTACTACAATGCTCTCCTCATCATTCCTGTAAAGTTACAGTGTGTTCTGTCGTGTCGCAGGGTTGCTACGCAGCACTCCTGCCAGGGCCTATCACTACTACAATGCTCTCCTCATCATTCCTGTAAAGTTACAGTGTGTTCTGTCGTGTCGCAGGGTTGCTACGCAGCACTCCTCGCCAGGGCCTATCACTACTACAATGCTCTCCTCATCATTCCTGTAAAGTTACAGTGTGTTCTGTCGTGTCGCAGGGTTGCTACGCAGCACTCCTCGCCAGGGCCTATCACTACTACAATGCTCTCCTCATCATTCCTGTAAAGTTACAGTGTGTTCTGTCGTGTCGCAGGGTTGCTACGCAGCACTCCTCGCCAGGGCCTATCACTACTACAATGCTCTCCTCATCATTGGCCTCACTGTCGGATTCTTCCAGGTTTGAACTTTATAGTATATCAATTTAAATGTGACTAGATTTAAAACTAAACTGCAAAACTTTTCATTTGTGGGCAATATTTGATGATTGTTTCAGTTTATTTCAAATTACAAGGATGTTTATTTTAGTATAATGCCATTAAGCAATGCTGCTTTTGACCATTATTGTTTTAAAGAACCAGAAGTTGTTTAAATCATTGATATATATGTATTAATTAAATAATAATTGGTCACAATTGTAGAGACATGTTGAGAGAAGACATGAAAGTGAATATGGAATAGTTACAATGTGTCATCATATTGTTTTATTTATCAAAGCATCAAAACATCAAATCCAAGGTTGTTAGTGGTCCTTTGCAACCTTTCACAAATTAATGACATGGTCTAGAAGTGCTAAATGCACAAATAAATATACTACCCGTACTACAGGTGTAATAATAACCATGCTTATATTAACTGTATAGATACAATACAACCATAATAAAAAACTAACAACAATGTTGTGTCATTTTATATGTCAGATAGCTAGTGTCCAACTGCAAGAGATTGTGTTATCATGATTTTTTTGTTATGACAGACATATTATGAAAGATAAATGATGTGAGTTTTTCATTTGCAGTTTCTCAATCTGGGATTTTCCTTATTCCTGGCCGTCCACATGCAACGAGCTCTACAACAAGAGAAGTCTGGGATGCGGTAGTGACAGGGAGCACTATCACATGACAGTCACATGACCAATCTAGCATTCTGTTGGAACCTTCCTACATGCTGTAAAATTTACTTGTGTTTGTATGCGCGCGTGTGTGTTTGTATGTGTGTGTGCATGACTGTTGGTTTTTTATATAGTGATGCGTGAAACTGAGCAATTGTATAATGTTTGAAAAGGTTTATGTATATAATTGTAGCCATCTTAGATTAATGAGTGAGAATTCCAAACACATTCCTGTAAATGGAAGCATTCCTATGTAACGTGACAACCTCAGTACACATACTACCAATTGACAATTGAGGTCACCAGTGTTTCTTACCTCACTAGTGATGGTTGAGGTCACCAATGTGTATCACCTCATTAGAGTTTCCAGCAATACTCCACCTGTTTTCATGTTTACTCTCTAGTGTGCTTTTAGCAGTTTCAAACATTAATGTGTAACATTAATTTTTTATAGATTATTCTTATTACATGATGTCTGATGTACTTTCATATTTTATCACTTGTATCACTAGTGCAGTTTATATGAAGCAGTTTGATTAGCTGGGTAAACAAACATGCAGGTATATAAATAAATTTACTCTGCAGTCTTTCAGGTTGACTGATATGTATGTTTACATAGTTTTGGCACGTTGTATACCTGTGTTCACCGACGGATGGATACAGTTAACCATTTGTACAACCCCATGATGTTAGAGTGAGGGTGAATGTCTGAAACATTCAACACTGTGTTAGATGCTCTCCCAGACCACTGTACTTAGCAGAGGAGCTGCTCTTTATGACGCTGTCTTCCATTGTAATGTTTAATTTTTATATTATCTGGATGCAAAATTGTGGAGGACAAATCTTCGTGGACATCACATGTACGTAATTTGTTTTTACCTTATATGATAGATATTATTTTAAAATCTTGCATGCTGCTTATGTAAATGTGATCATCTTTATTGGGTTTATTTAAACAAAAATAAGATAAACATTACTTATCTACTACTATATCAAATAAAATTCCCATGCTGTGAATAAAATTCAAGACACGGATATATATAACTTTGTGTAAACTTGAGTCAGTCTGCAGTGGTATTTTGTCCATAGGGAGTTAGTCTTAAAGGTTTGTAATTTATATTGATAATAATAAAACTATATTGTTGCCTTTTATTGTTCTCACTAATTTAATTGGCCTAAAGGCCGTGTCACACACAACTTAATTGATGCTCCCCAAACAAGCCTCGCTGTCCGATGCCTAACAACTTGAGGTTTTGGCCATATGTTGCTGTGGGTCGGTGTTAGTATTCAGCCTACTGAGGAGTGGGCTACTTCCAAACAACTTTCCTACTGCACGAATAGAAGACTAGGTTGGTTGCTGTTTTTATTTTTTTTAAACCAGCATCTCCAGTAAAGCAGTCTCTGCCACTGGCAGTGTTGAGTATAAATAATTAATTTAGAAAAATAAATGTTATTTTCTTTAAAACAGTTATATATCTCGTATATTTGCACGTTAACTCACAATTTGTTCTTGAAATCGACTTATGTGGAACAAAATATAATATGGTGAAGTTTCAACTCGATCTGAGCATTACAACTATGTCTAAGTAGTTTGTTTGTCTCTAAGCCTTAGGAACATAAATGATAGCATAGTTGTCGGGACGGGGAGAACCCTGGGGAACTGAGGCTCAGTAAAACCCTTAAACGGCACGCCTCTGAGGTTCACCAAAAACAACTGCACCCGATTTGAGGCTCACCCGAACAATTCCCCAATTGCATCCCCTTGCCGAAATGGTAGGAACTTTATTAACATATCCAGACCCACTTCCTCACCAAAAATAGAAAATATTTGGGGCTAAACACACCAAGCTCTGTCCCATTCCGACACCTGTATAGGATATGGTATTTAATTTGATGACTATTGGGTGCATCTTTCGGTGCCTTGAGCCAGTGGGAATCACCAATCAAACCCGTCGGTGAGGGCTCGGGGACAACATTGTGTTCAAATGTTCGGCAGGTAGGCAGGTAGGCAGGTAGGCACATGTCTATCCCGCGCCGTCTACTCGTAGTTTCTATATTGATTACTAGATGGCAGCATCATATGAGCTGTAAATCAAAATAATTACCGTGGTGGTCGCGTCTATGTTTCTTTTTTGTTGGTTCTGTGGAGACACGAAGATAGAGAGGCGCGTAGTCAGAGCAACTTTTTGTCGGCTGTGCTGCGTTTGCTCTATGAAGCACACCACAGCAGGAGATACTTAGGTACCGTGCACACATTTTTTTATAGTCTTCCAGTGGCCAAAAATATTGATTTAATAAAATGTCGGCAGTAGCTCCCATCGCACACAGATCGAAGTGATTATATGTTCTTAATGGTTTTTTCAACCAAATTACAAATTATATAAAACGACGGGGAAAGGAGGCGAGGAAGACCAAGACTGCATGGGAGGATTGTGTAAAGAGAGATTCTGAAGGATTGGGGGATGAGTGGAGAACGAGACCGAAAGGTAGAGGGGAATGGACACTGTTGGTGGAGAGAACAGTGCAAGATTAGTGAGGGAGAAGACAACAAAAAGATAAAACAGAAATCGAAGAATGGGATTGAGCCCAGCCTCATCCCTGATAGACGGAAACAAGAGGAGAACAACAAGAACTTGTTAAGGAACAAATCACTGGTGTTACTCTTAGGGGTAACACCTGTGACTCTGGTAATACAAGCGACGACAAATTCTTATTAAAATGTACTTGTCTTCGTATTTCCGGGCCGTTTCATATATTGAGCATGAACGCCTGACTTGTTTTACCAAGCTTCAAGATGAACAAATTAATAATGCTCCAAGGTAGCGATTTTATCAACATCAGCCTTGACGTTAATTGTTTTCTGGAAATTTCAGTAAGTTATGGAGGGAACTAGTATCGAAATATGTTGTGTGCGGTAGTGAATAGTTCCATTTCGTGATCTCTTGGCCATTATGATGCAATGTTTGCCTTGGAGAAACGTGTAAGCCTACATCTGGCAATAAACATGGTGATTCATCGCATTGCCACTAGTGTTACTCCACCCGCCATGAGTTATTCTCCTCATTTTGGCGGTCAGAGCAAATCACCGTCCCTGCAAATAGCTTCTTGTTGTCACTTGTTCATACGTAGACATGTGTGCATTAAGTGAGGGTAACAACAGACGGTATTAGCCAGCTACAAGAAATCGCCTGGTATTGACACTAGTGATCACTGGAGTGAAAAAGGAGGTTTGCCTCATGACGATGTATTTTAGCTGGCTTTGTTGTACATAAAATAATGATACGACACACTGTCCGTTGCAAAGTCTATGGAATGTATCTTTAAATGCCATCTAGATACTTACGAGCTGGCGTAGTTTGTCCTTAGCACAAGTGAAGCAAATTAAGATGACGTCACGATTATTACCACCTTGAAATTATATATATATATATTCAGATTCAGCTCTACCCACCCAGTTTAGCTACGTATTATAGGTGATCATTCATCTTAGCCACAGCAGGACTTTTTCCAATTGGGTCGCCTTCGCCCAAATATCTACTTCGGAAATATGCGCTATTTGGAGAATGACTCAGACCCTAAACTGTAGGGTTATTCTTACTTTGCATGTAATAAGATTAATCATAAGGCATATTATTGGAGTTATCAAATATTATGTTGTTCCAAGCATGGTAGATGTGTAGTGCCCTGCTCACTAAGTTTCGAAATAAGTATACATTATGCTTATTACATTGACGTGATTACTCACTTATCGACACATACAGTACACTGACAGATAAACTAATTATCAACAACTAATAATAATAATCCTTTTCATGTGTACTAACTACTAATGCAAATAACTACACAACCAGCACCTATATAATTACTGATGGTGCTTCAAAACTACTACTACATTCGATACACATAAGCAAAATATAAAGTGAGTATTTTCAAACTGAAAAGTGCACAATATAATGTAGAACAACACACTGCATCGTTGTCTCCGTAAAACGAGCCAATGACATTTGATGAACCTGGTGTCCCATTTTGTATGGTGTCCCGGTCTCGCCTGCAAAAAGTAATTAAGTTAGGAAATGCATGCCTTACAGATTAGACACTTTAGATCCACCGTGAACATACTATGGAACAGCTTCTTATGCAAGTACGTCTGAGGTGGACAGGTCACGTGGCTCGTAAGGTCACCTGGCCACCTCCCACCTGGCCACTTCCCACCTGGCGACCTCGCACCTGGGCATCTCACAAATATTCTACGATTCATCCCACGTCTTCACTTCGCGCAAAAAGTAAAGGTAAATTCTTATATAACACAGTATCCAGTCGGTAGGGCTACTCAAGGCGCTTTACCCTTTACTCCCTGGCAGACCCGTTCAATCAAACACCATCTCGACTTCTCTGTGAAGCTTTCAGCCACGCTGCAATCAATGCGCGAAGACTATGTGCACACAACTATCCACGCTGTCTAAGTTTGCTTGCCATCGCGCAGATCAGGCTATACTGAATGTGGGGAACGATGAGATACAACTTATATTATTATTTAGTGTTTGTAAATTTGACGGCTTGTACGCGTCTGCTTTGCCATTGCGGTGGACAGTTATCATACCGCAGACGAGAAAGCGTCGAGACCCTGGTTCAACGGCGGTGCGGTCATGGCAAACTATATTTAACAAGATTGCCATCCAAAAAATTAACTCTAGATGGCAGGTGGACAAGGAAGCCTTTTGGCTTATCGAGAGTCCAATACTTTTTATCTACGTGTATCCCGCCCTTTTAAGGTATGTGTCGATATTAAAACATATTCACGCAACTAGCACCCACACAATCAGCAGATAATCTGTTCCATTCATTTACAGTCCTTTGTGAGAATGATAACTTTTTGATATCTAATCTACACTGCTCCTTTACTAATGTAACTTCATGTCCTCTGGTCCTTCTATTTTTCTTAACTGAGAAAAAAATATTTCTATCAATATTTTCATAACCATTCAATATTTTAAACACTTCTATCTGGTCTCTAGTGTTGTTAAACCACATTCTTTTAGGCGTATTTCGTAACTAAGATCCCTCAGGTTTGGTATCATTTTATTTGCTCTTCTCTGTACTCGTTCTAGCATATCTATGTCCTTCCTGCGATATAGATTTAACAAGATTGCCATCCAGAAAATTAACTCTAGATGGCAGGTGGACAAGGAAACCTTTTGGCTTATCGAGAGTCCAATACTTTTTATCTACGTGTATCCCGCCCTTTTAAGGTATGTGTCGATTTTATTTTTAAACATATTCACGCTACTAGCACAAACACAATCAGGAGACAATCTGTTCCAATCATTTACAGTCCTTTGTGAGAATGAGAACTTTCTTATATCTAATCTACACTGCTCCTTTACTAATGTAACTTCATGTCCTCTGGTCCTTGTATCTTTCTTAACTGAGAAAAAATATTTCTATCAATATTTTCATAACCATTCAATATTTTAAACACTTCTATCTGATATCCTCTCAATCTCCTGGTCTCTAGTATTGTTAAGCCACATTTTTAGGCGTATTTCGTAACTACGATCCCTCAGTTTTGGTAACATTTTAATTGCTCTCCTCTGTACTCTTTCTAGCATATCTATGTCCTTCCTGCGATATGGCCTCCACGCTTGTATACAATATTCTAAATGAGGCCTAACTATTGTTTTGTACAGCGGTATTATTAGCTCTTTTTCCTTATACGTTATGTTTCGCCTAATTAATCAAAGGATTTGATTTCCCTTTGCAGCGGCAATACCGCACTGCTCTGAAACCTTCAAATCAGCACTAATGGTTAACCCTAAGTCTTTTTCTTTTATAGTAGTACTTAGTACATAACCTCCCAGTGTATATTGTACATCTTCGTTCCCATGTCCTGTGTGGAGGCATTTACATTTCCCAAAATTGAACAACATTTGCCATTTTTCAGACCATTTTATCAATCTGTCAAGATCATCTTGTAAATGCTGTCTATCTTCATCACGTTTAATCCTTCTAAACAATTTTGTATCATCAGCAAATTTCAACACCTTGCTTGTTATATGATCGTCCAAATCGTTGATATATATTAAGGATAATATAGGTCCCAGTACTGATCCCTGTGGTACCCCACTCAAAACAAATTTCCAGTTTGAAGCCTCCCCATCAACTACTACCCGTTGTCTTCTGTCAATTAGCCATTTTTCAATCCAGTTAATTAAACCATTTCCTATGCCATGGGCCTTTAGTTTAAGCAGTAATCTTTGATGTGGCACTTTGTCGAAAGCTTTCTGAAAATCTAAGTAGACGAAATCAACTGGTGATCCCTCATCTACCCAATTAGTGATATCTTCCAAAAAACATAACATATTTGTTAAGCATGACCTCGCTTTTAGAAACCCATGTTGAGATGGGTTTATCAAGTTATGTTTAACAAGAAAATCCACCATGTGATCTTTAATTAGTCTTTCTAATAATTTGCAAATCACCGTCGTTAAGCTCATTGGTCTGTAGTTCTCTGACTTGTTTCTGGAACCTTTCTTAAATAACGGTATAATGTTTGCTTCTTTACATTCTAAAGGAACCACTCCCTCTTCTAATGACAAGTTGAAAACTGTTGCAAGTGGTATGCTAATTTGTTCTACAATTTCCAATAGTAGTTTGGGCGGAATCCCGTCCACTCCAGGTGATTTATTATCCTCAATAGCCCTTATTTTCTTAGCTACCAATTCCAGGGTTACAATTAACTACTATTATATTGGCTGATTCTGCCCCCTTGAACTTAGCCTCTGGTACTGGCAGTGAACTAATATCATCCATGGTAAACACTGAACTAAACTACTAGTTCAGGTCTCCTGCCATTAAGAATTCCTCTGATATTATATTTCCAGCACTATTTTCTAGAGGACCGTCCTTATCCTGAACGTTCTGTTTGCTCCGAACATGCATAAAAACTCTTGCTGTCTTGTTTTATATTACGAGCTAATTTTTGTTCGTAGCTTCTCTTCATATTTCTAATTTCAGTTGTAGCTTGGTTTAGTGCTTCTTTATAAATGTTGTAGTCTTCGTCATTTCCAGTACGTCTGTATGACTTCCACATATGAAGTGATTGAACTATTTCCACAGAAATGTGTCATCGCGCAGATCAGACTATACTGAATGTGGGGAACGATGAGATACAACTTATATTATTATTTAGTGTTTGTAAATGTGACGGCTTGTACGCGTCTGCTTTGCCATTGCGGTGGACAGTTATCATACCGCAGACGAGAAAGCGTCGAGACCCTGGTTCAACGCGGTGCGGCCATGGCAAACTATATTTAACAAGATTGCCATCAAAAAAATTAACTCTAGATGGCAGGTGGACAAGGAAGCCTTTTGGCTTATCGAGAGTTCAATACTTTTTATCTACGTGCATCCCGCCCTTTTAAGGTATGTGTCGATGTTAAAACATATTCACGCAACTAGCACCCACACAATCAGCAGATAATCTGTTCCATTCATTTACAGTCCTTTGTGAAAATGAGAACTTTCTGATATCTAATCTACACTGCTCCTTTACTAATGTAACTTCATGTCCTCTGGTCCTTCTATCTTTCTTAACTGAGAAAAAAATAGTTCTATCAATATTTTCATAACCATTCAATATTTTAAACACTTCTATCTGATCTCCTCTCAATCTCCTGGTCTCTACTGTTGTTAAACCACATTCTTTTAGGCGTATTTCGTAACTAAGATCCCTCAGGATTGGTATCATTTTATTTGCTCTCCTCTGTACTCGTCATAGCATATCTATGTCCTTCCTACGATATAGATTTAACAAGATTGCCATCCAGAAAATTAACTCTAGATGGCAGGTGGGCAAGGCGTCACGCTGCGTCACGCCGCGTCACGCTGCGTCACCGCCTTTGCGGCTGAAACAGACTAGCTTCATTCCCACATCCAGGAATTTCCTCATCTGCTGATAACCGTTGATGTCTGGCTCCATTCCCACTCGCAGGAATTTCCTCGTCTACAGACAACCACTGATGTCTTGTTTCATTCCCACACGCAGGAATTGCCTAGGAATGAAAACAATTTTTTGTGGAAATAGTTCAATCACTTCATATGTGGAAGTCATACAGACGTACTGGAAATTACGAAGACTACAACATTTATAAAGAAGCACTAAACCAAGCTACAACTGATATTAGAAATACGAAGAGAAGCTACGAAAAAAAATTAGCTCGTAATATAAAACAAGACAGCAAGAGTTTTTATGCATGTTCGGAGCAAACAGAACGTTCAGGATGAGGTCGGTCCTCTAGAAAATAGTGCTGGAAATATAATATCAGAGGAATTCTTAATGGCAGAAGACCTGAATTAGTAGTTTAGTTCAGTGTTTACCATGGAAGATATTAGTTCACTGTTAGTACCAGAGGCTAAGTTCAAAGGGGCAGAATCAGCCAATATAATAGTAGTTAATTGTAACCCTGGAATTGGTAGCTAAGAAAATAAGGGCTATGAAGGATAATAAATCACCTGGAGTGGATGGGATTACGCCCAAACTACTATTGGAAATTGTAGAACAAATTAGCATACCGGTTGCAACAGTTTTCAACTTGTCATTAGAAGAGGTAGTGGTTAAACATAACTTGATAAACCCATCTCAACGTGGGTTTCTAAAAGCGAGGTCATGCTTAACAAATATGTTATGTTTTTTGGAAGATATCACTAAATGGGTAGATGAGGGATCACCAGTTGATATCGTCTACTTAGATTTTCAGAAAGCTTTCGACAAAGTGCCACATCAAAGATTACTGCTTAAACTAAAGGCCCATGGCATAGGAAATGGTATAATAAACTGGATAGAACAATGGCTGATTGACAGAAGACAACGTGTAGTAGTTGATGGGGAGGCTTCAAACTGGAAATCAGTTTTGAGTGGGGTACCACAGGGATCAGTACTGGGACCTATATTATCCTTAATATATATCAACGATTTGGACGATGATATAACAAGCAAGGTGTTGAAATTTGCGGATGATACAAAATTGTTTAGAAGGATTAAACGTGATGAAGATAGACAGCATTTACAAGTTGATCTTGACAGATTGATAAAATGGTCAGAAAAATGGCAAATGTTGTTCAATTTTGGGAAATGTAAATGCCTCCACACAGGACATGGGAACGAAGATGTACAATATACACTGGGAGGTTATGTACTAAGTACTACTATAAAAGAAAAAGACTTAGGGTTAACCATTAGTGCT
The DNA here is from genome assembly GCA_020002185.1 of Paraescarpia echinospica. NCBI lineage: Eukaryota > Metazoa > Annelida > Polychaeta > Sabellida > Siboglinidae > Paraescarpia > Paraescarpia echinospica. Next base: position 2,647,156 of record CM034536.1, on the reverse strand, counting down.
GATTTGAAGGTTTCAGAGCAGTGCGGTATTGCCGCTTCAAAGGGAAATCAAATCCTTTGATTAATTAGGCGAAACATAACGTATAAGGAAAAAGAGCTAATAATACCGCTGTACAAAACAATAGTTAGGCCTCATTTAGAAAATTGTATTCAAGCGTGGACGCCATATCGCAGGAAGGACATAGATATGCTAGAAAGAGTACAGAGGAGAGCAATTAAAATGTTACCAAAACTGAGGGATCGTAGTTACGAAATACGCCTAAAAATGTGGCTTAACAATACTAGAGACCAGGAGATTGAGAGGATATCAGATAGAAGTGTTTAAAATATTGAATGGTTATGAAAATATTGATAGAAATATTTTTTCTCAGTTAAGAAAGATACAAGGACCAGAGGACATGAAGTTACATTAGTAAAGGAGCAGTGTAGATTAGATATAAGAAAGTTCTCATTCTCACAAAGGACTGTAAATGATTGGAACAGATTGTCTCCTGATTGTGTTTGTGTTAGTAGCGTGAATATGTTTAAAAATAAAATCGACACATACCTTAAAAGGGCGGGATACACGTAGATAAAAAATATTGGACTCTCGATAAGCCAAAAGGTGCGTGACGCCGCAGGAAAGCGTAGTTAGTGCCGAACTGAGCCATCACGTTGACAGGCGGCGCTGTAGATCCGCTGGCTACACTCGGACCCAGCAAGCAACGACTCTCGCTGCCTCTTTCAGCTCCGGAGATGATTCGTTACTTACGGCCCTACCCCCAACGACATTGATTTTTTTCAGAATGTCTTTGAGAAATTGCCGTATGAAAGATTGTTACTTAAACCAAAAGCCCACGGTATATGGGTGGATATGGAAGCGACCTGTTAGACAGGAGAATGGTTGACAGACAGAAGACAGAGAGGAATAATTGAAGAGCAGATTTCAAAGTGGATATTACAGGTATCAGTATTGGAACCTATAAATTATTATGTTTAATATATATGTATATATATATTGGAGGAGGATGTACCAAACAAAGTACGTACATTCGCAGACGACACCAAGCAGTGTTGAGACAGGTCAGACAGGTTAAACGAGATGAAAACAAACACACCTTACAAGATTGTCTAGCAATATTAATTAAAAAAATGGTCTGAAAAAGGCACATAGGACTAGGAAACGGGCATAAAGAATATGTAATGGGACTACTATATTAGGTAAAACAATCAAAGAAAAGGACTTGTGAATAGAAGTTGGTGCAGATATGACAGTTTCAGTGAAATATGGAATTGCTGCTACGAATGGTAGCCGAATTATTGGGCAGATTATGAGAAATATCACATATAAAGAGCAGATTGTATTAATGTACAAAGAAATACCCAGGCCTCGTTTGGAATATTCTATGCAAGCATGGAGGGCATATCGTAAAAGGTAGAAATAAACTAGAGTTGAAGAGTACAACAACGAGCAACATGAATTAAAGACCTTAGTTATGAAAACCGCCGTGTAGAATGTGGGTAGACAACACTAGAAACTAGGAGACTAAGAGGGGAACAAATATATTACTTTTTGTTTTTAAATATTGAATGGCTATTTTCTTTTAATTTAGTTACACAATGCAGCGTTAATAAAAACTAAGTGTAGGTTGAATATGAGAAAGTAGTCATTCTTATAGAGAACATTAAATGACTGGAACAAATTATCTGGCGATTGTGTTAATGCTAGCAGTGTGAATATGTTTAAAAATGACATCGCCAGCTATCCGAGGAGGACAGGTTATGCGTAGGTGGAAATGGCTGGACTCTGGATGAGCCAATGGCTTACGTATCCACGTGCCATCTGAAGTTTGTAGATGTGGACGGCAGTCTTCTAAAATTCAGTTAATTATTGTTAACTCTTAATCAAATAAAACAGAGTTAAACACAATTTGGAAGCATGCGCTGAAACCGGATTCGGTCCGCAATTCAGTATAACGTGTGTTGCGACGCATCTACAGATTTTGACTGCTAAGTGTACAGTCTCTACCACTGGTCTAAGATCATTTCATATATATATGCTCCAGTATCTGAATGTGAATGTTTCAATGTCTGAATGTATGCGCACCATTTCACTGGGTGTTTTGTTCGGAAATATTCAAGACACTGGTATAAAGCGCACGTATACTCTGAGACTAGTCCCTTGGTGGCTTGCAAGTGTCGGACACGCACTGTTAGTCAGAGTCAATGAAGTCGCTTCATTAGTGGAGCAGTTGCAAGTCTGTACCTGACGAGCTCTGTATTCAGAGTGCGTTATTAAACTGACACTTTGGTTTTGAACTTTATAGATCGGCTAAGCTCTGGTGACTTCGCGTTGCCCAATAGCATGTACATGCGGCAGTATACGAGTGCGTGTGCGTGTGCGTGTGCGTGTGCGTATGTGTTTGTTGTGGTAGAATGTAGATTCTGTAGAGTGTCTTCCTGGCAGGTAGATTGCACCATGCAGTAATCTGCGTCTGGTAGAATGTAGTTGTTTGTTTTCCTGGGCTTCCTGCAGACTTAAATTTTATCACCCCCGCATGGTGAAACGGAGTAAGACTTCGACTCTCGGCAGCTACAACCTGACATCTCCGACAGCTGCCCAGTCTGTACATGACGCCGGCGAACATTGTTCTCTGGAACATCTTGAATTAGTAGATTTACTTACACGTGCGATTTTATGTGTGCGTATCTTGACATATTTGTATTTGAGCATATCTAGAGACATTACCTTAGCCTAATATGCGTGTACATTTTTACTTTACAACAAAAACAGTGCGAGAACGGTTATCCACAAACTTAACATGCCCGATCCTTTCCGTCCTCTTGCGCCGCGATGAAGCAACATATACAACGATGTGTATTGCGAGCGAGAGGTTTACCCCATGAGCCGCTGTCAATCACAACGCGGCTGTTGATAGATCCAGCGCACAGAGCAACGAACAAGCGCGGCGGGTGTCGGTGAAATACGGCTTCGACTGGCAGACGGAAGCTCGCGTAAACCACGTCGACACGGCCCACGTCCGACATAGCTATGACGGACAGGTCGAGCCTTGCCCTGGCCACAGTCAGCGTTCAACTCCAACCTCGACGACCGGCGGAGGTACACGGCAGACAGTGACCGTGTCCGTCTGTCACTGTGTCTGTCCGTGTGTCATCGTGTATGCCCGCCGGCCGTGTTTACGTCTACTCCAGTGTGTGTTGACGTTGTATCGTCGACGACGCACGGATAGCGCGAATCGCTGCTCGGTCTCGTCGCAGTAAAGGCGTCGGTCTCTCGTCTTTCGGCAGCGCGTCGTCGCACGAAGGTGTCGGTCTCTCGTCTCTCGGCAGCAAGTCGTCACGGTGAAGGCGTCGGTCTCTCGTCTCTTGGCAGCGCGTCGTCGCAGTGAAGGTGTCGGTCTCTCGTTTCTCAGCAGCGCACCGTCGCAGTGAAGGCGATCGCCGGGGGCCGGGACATGGCGCGCACAGGAAAGCTCCTGTGCTGCACCAAGTGCTTCCTCGTCGCCTTCAACCTCCTCTTCCTGGTGAGTACTGGACGTGCAGACGGGGGAGATTCCAGCGGATTCGTCCGTTGTTTGCTCAGTGTCGACAGTCACCACTGCTGGCCCCTAACGGTCACGTCCGTGCTCGGCTCGGCATAAGTAAACCGCGCATGTCACAGACCACACACTACACACATCATATCACATCACAAGACAAACATCACACTCAACACACACTACACCACACACACACTCCACAACACGTCAACCGCACTACACAGTACATGCCATATACCACATAAACATAATCACACACAACACACAACACACACACACACAACATACACACATACACACACACACACACACACACACAATACACACACAATACACACAATACACAATACACACACACACACAACACATACACACACACACATACACACACATTACACACAATATTACATACACACATAATACATAATACACAATACATAAATATTAATAATACATAATACATAAATATACAATACATAATACATAAATACATAATACACATACATTACTAATACACACACACATACACATATACTCACATTGGACATAACATTACAACATAACATTACTAACATAATACATTACCATACAACACATTAACATTAATAACACACATTACATTAATACACACAGATACACACATTACACACACACACACACACACACATACACACATACACACACACATACACACATTACTACACATACACACACACACACACACACATACACACATACATACATACATACACATATTATTACATATATATATAGAGAGAGTATATTACATACTATTACTGCATATTACTCATATACATGTATTATTACATTTCATATTACATTATTATATATAGTATATTATTACATATAAACATATAAGTATATATATTATTATTATTATTATTACACATACACACATATTACATACACATACACATATTACACACATACATACATATACATACATATTATTACCATACATTATTACCACCCACACACACACACACACACACACACACCCACACACACCACACCACACACACACACACACACACACACACACACACCACACACATACATACATGTACGTGCAAGACGTAGTATCTGCACACGCGCGCACACACGAGCGCGCAGACCCTTACCCGCTAACGCACACACTCACATGAGTGTGCGAGCATGCGTGAGTGTGTGCGTGCGTGCTTGCGTGTGTTTGATTGAACGTGCGTGCGTTCATGCGCGTGTGTATATGATTATGTACATATATTCTCACATATACATATTACTGTTTTATAATACCAGAAATGGGATGTTATTGTGTGAATTATGAAAGCCCTTTACGCCATTTATCATTGCAACACTTTCAACAATTATTCATATTCTGTATAATTACATTACCCCCCCCACCACTTTTCCACTGAATCTGGCCACTCCACTGAATCTGGCCACTCCACATCAGTCGATTCGGTGCGAGCGCCGAGTTGTTCCGGGCAGATGTTGTATTCGTGAACATTACTCCCGACGTTCGTGTTTGTGTTTACCGTATGCCGACTGGGGGGAGGCTACTTGCGGGGTCGTCGTGACAAGATAAATGCGATCTTCTCCCTGCCCGGCGCGAGCCGAACAGCTGCCACGACGCCCATGTGTCAGCTCGTTACTTTGGCTGATAACGAGGGTCCATCGGCGCGCAATCTCCACTTAAAGGGGCAGGGGATGGAGCCAACGTTCTGTCAGTGCATGTGTCAGGTTTAACCTATTATGAAGACTCGTCCGAATAATAATCCTGAAATAAAATGTTGGCATTAGAATAACTACTGCTGCTTCCCTGACAAAGCCGTTTTGTGTACAGTTTAATGTACATGAAACTGCTTTTTCTGTTGCATAATATTATTATGCTTTGATAATTATATGTATATATAGTATTATATTATATATATATATATATATATACTCAAACGTGTAACTAGACAACACATGACCTGTCAGTGTTAGCCAGGCTTACAGAGACAAGACAGGTCCTGTACGTGTTGGCCAAGCATACAGATATATCCCTCTGGATCCGGAAGTCTGTAGTTGTCATAGTTCGCTGATCACAGCAGCGTTAGGGGTCATGTTTGAGTTAAACGAAGAAAAGTGTAATGTATTTTTGAGAAATTATATTTTACAAAGTTCACATGCTGTGATATAAATGCATTTGAGTATGCAGCATTTCATGTGTGATTGTAGAAGGTGTTGACTGTAAAATGGTGGATTTCTAGATGATTTGAATAAGCGGAAGGATATTTGGCAACAATTTCCCTGTGTGACCTGTTTGCGGGGTAATGCTTGCCGGCATTTGTAAATATTGACGGGTGTCACACATACAGGCATTTTACGAGAGCTAGAAGTATGCAATTTTTGTTAAAATCTATCGGCATGTCAATGAGATGATGATAACAGCAGGTGAGAAGTTTAAGACATTTTATTGGTAACGTTTTCTTATAATCAGACAAAACGTTAACATCGTCGCCTATGGGAAAACCAACTCTGTATTGACCCCGTCACTCCGTAGCAGGAGTTGAGATGTCCGTATAGTTTCTCTTGACTTCTGCCGGTCTGACCAGTTCGTGCAGTTTCCAGATGCTGGTATTCCACGCACATCGATAGAAGTCGAGAGCCACTCAACTCACGTCTATGTCACGTGACATACTTTTAAATTTAAACCTCAGGTCCGTTCTACCTGGGAAGGGGGTTATGCATCCCTGTTAATTACTGTCTTCGGCTGAAGTACCTCTCTCGGTGGACGATTATTTCGTGGTTAAAATTCTCAACTGCTTTGTGCCCCACTCTGACGTCTGACGCCACTCTGACGTCTGACGCCACTCTGACGTCTGACGCCACCCTCATTAATATTTTACCGATGACATTGATTTCAAGAGCTTGCTAATGCACTGTTCAGGATAATATTATATGTGACATTATTATTATTGTTTTTAGTGAGCATCCTGAAAACTTGTGACCAATAATGTCTTAAAATGGACAACGACGAGGTGTCCCAGCGAGATGTCCTATCGAGGTGTCCTTGCGAGGCATTCCACCGAGGTGTCCTAGCGAGGGGTCCCAGCGAGGTATCAGAGCGAGGTGTCCTAGCGAGGTGTCCCAGCGGAGTGTCCCAGCGAGGTGTCCTAGCAAGGTGTCCCAGTGAGGTGCCCTAACGTGGTGCCCACGAGGTGTTCCAGCGAGGTGTCCTAGCGAGGTGTCCGCGAGGTGTCCGCGAGGTGTCCTGGCGATATATCGCGCTGTATCCTTGGGTGATCTGCGACAACCGTCCTGTGTAGGACGTCACAAACGAATCACTCGCCACTGATAAGGTTGTCTCCTGCCATTGTCGCCAGCCGCGAGTGTAGTAATCAGTTTGTCCGCGCGGTGCCGCGTCTGGCGCGATCACATTAATTGCGCACCGCTAGTTGTCCACACAATACCTGCCAAATGTAATTGTCCCCAACCTGTGTCTAGCCGCGTCGTCCTTGGCTCGTCGCAGATTCACCGTCTGAGTGCGCACTTTGGGTCGAGAGGCCGGCAACGAAATGTTGCTGATTGGGTTTTACTGGTAGCGACACTTGTGGCGATACTGGCGGCGACACTGGCGGCGACATTGGGGGGGGGGGGCGACACTGGCGGCGACACTGGCGGCGACACTGGCGAGGCTGTGGGATTGTTTAGTTTTAATTGTTTCAGTTCCCCAGAGAGGGCGAGGCTGTGGGATTGTTTGGTTTGAATTGTTTCAGTTCCCCAGACAGGGCGACGCTGTGGGATTGCTTGGACTGAATGGTTTCAGTTAACCAGAGAGGGCGAGGTTGCGGGATCGCTTGGGCTGAATCATTTCAGTTCCCCAGAAAGGGCGAGGTTGCGGGGTCGCTTGGGCTAAATTATTTTAGTTTCCCAGAGAGGGCGAGGCTGTGGGATCGCTTGGGTTGAATTGTTTCAGTTCCCCAGAGAGGGCCAGGTTGTGGGATCGCTTGGGCTGAATTGTTTCAGTTCCCCAGAGAGGGCGATGCTGTGGGATCGCTTGGGCAGAATTGTTTCAGTTCCCAAGAGAGAGCGAGGCTGTGGCATCGCTTGGGTTAAATTGTTTCAGTTCCCCAGAGAGGGCGAAGCTGTCGGATCGCTTGGGCTGAATTGTTCCAGTTCCCCAGAGAGGGCGGTGCTGGGGGATCACTTGGGCTGAATTGTTTCAGTTCCCCAGAGAGGGCGGTGCTGGGGGATCACTTGGGCTGAATTGTTCCAGTTCCCCAGAGAGGGCGGTGCTGGGGGATCACTTGGGCTGAATTGTTCCAGTTCCCCAGAGAGGGCGGTGCTGGGGGATCACTTGGGCTGAATTGTTCCAGTTCCCCAGAGAGGGCGGTGCTGGGGGATCACTTGGGCTGAATTGTTCCAGTTCCCCAGAGAGGGCGGTGCTGGGGGATCACTTGGGCTGAATTGTTCCAGTTCCCCAGAGAGGGCGGTGCTGGGGGATCACTTGGGCTGAATTGTTCCAGTTCCCCAGAGAGGGCGGTGCTGGGGGATCACTTGGGCTGAATTGTTCCAGTTCCCCAGAGAGGGCGGTGCTGGGGGATCACTTGGGCTGAATTGTTCCAGTTCCCCAGAGAGGGCGGTTGGGGATCACTTGGGCCCAGTTCCCCAGAGAGGGCGGTGCTGGGGGATCACTTGGGCTGAATTGTTCCAGTTCCCCAGAGAGGGCGGTGCTGGGGGATCACTTGGGCTGAATTGTTCCAGTTCCCCGGAGAGGGCGGTGCAGGGGGATCACTTGGGCTGTATTGTTCCAGTTCCCCAGTGAGGGCGGTGCTGGGGGATCACTTGGGCTGAATTGTTCCAGTTCCCCAGAGAGGGCGGTGCTGGGGGATCACTTGGGCTGAATTGTTCCAGTTCCCCAGAGAGGGCGGTGCTGGGAGATCACTTGGGCTGAATTGTTCCAGTTCCCCAGAGAGGGCGGTGCTGGGGGATCACTTGGCCTGAATTGTTCCAGTTCCCCAGAGAGGGCGGTGCTGGGGGATCACTTAGGCTGAATTGTTCCAGTTCCCCAGAGAGGGAGGTTCTGGGGATCACTTGGGCTTAATTGTTCCAGTTCCCCAGAGAGGGAGGTTCTGGGGATCACTTGGGCTGAATTGTTCCAGTTCCCCAGAAAGGGCGGTGCTGGGGGATCACTTGGGCTGAATTGTTTCAGTGTCCCAGAGAGGGCGGTGCTGGGGGATCACTTGGGCTGAATTGTTCCAGTTCCCCAGAGAGGGCGGTGCTGGTGATCACTTGGGTTGAATTGTTCCAGTTCCCCAGAGAGGGCGGTGCTGGGGGATCACTTGGGCTGAATTGTTCCAGTTCCCCAGAGAGGGCGGTGCTGGGGGATCACTTGGGCTGAATTGTTCCAGTTCCCCAGAGAGGGCGGTGCTGGGGGATCACTTGGGCTGATTTTTCCAGTTCCCCAGAGAGGGCGGTGCTGGGGGATCACTTGGGCTGAATTGTTCCAGTTCCCCAGAGAGGGCGGTGCTGGGGGATCACTTGGGCTGAATTGTTCCAGTTCCCCAGAGAGGGCGGTGCTGGGAGATCACTTGGGCTGAATTGTTCCAGTTCCCCAGAGAGGGCGGTGCTGGGGGATCACTTGGCCTGAATTGTTCCAGTTCCCCAGAGAGGGCGGTGCTGGGGGATCACTTAGGCTGAATTGTTCCAGTTCCCCAGAGAGGGAGGTTCTGGGGATCACTTGGGCTGAATTGTTCCAGTTCCCCAGAGAGGGAGGTTCTGGGGATGACTTGGGCTGAATTGTTCCAGTTCCCCAGAGAGGGCGGTGCTGGGGGATCACTTGGGCTGAATTGTTTCAGTGTCCCAGAGAGGGCGGTGCTGGGGGATCACTTGGGCTGAATTGTTCCAGTTCCCCAGAGAGGGCGGTGCTGGTGATCACTTGGGTTGAATTGTTCCAGTTCCCCAGAGAGGGCGGTGCTGGGGGATCACTTGGGCTGAATTGTTCCAGTTCCCCAGAGAGGGCGGTGCTGGGGGATCACTTGGGCTGAATTGTTCCAGTTCCCCAGAGAGGGCGGTGCTGGGGGATCACTTGGGCTGAATTGTTCCAGCCCCCTCAGAGAGGGCGGTGCTGGGGGATCACTTAGCTGAATTGTTCCAGTTCCCCAGAGAGGGCGGGTGCTGGGGGGATCACTTGGGCTGAATTGTTCCAGTTCCCAGAGAGAGAGGGCGGTGCTGTGACCATTTGGGGCTGAATCTGTTCCAGTTCCCAGAGAGAGGGCGGGTGCTGGGGATCACTTGGGCTGAATTGTTCCAGTTCCCCTGTGAGAGTGGGCGGGGTGCTGGGAGATCACTTTGGGCTGAATTGTTCCAGTTCCCCAGAGAGGGCGGTGATGGGGGATCACTTGGGCTGAATTGTTCCACTTCCCCAGAGAGGGCGGTGCTGGGGGATCACTTGGGCTGAATTGTTTCAGTTTCCCCGGAGAGGGCGGTGCAGGGGGATCACTTGGGCTGTATTGTTCCAGTTCCCCAGTGAGGGCGGTGCTGGGGGATCACTTGGGCTGAATTGTTCCAGTTCCCCAGAGAGGGCGGTGCTGGGGGATCACTTGGGCTGAATTGTTCCAGTTCCCCAGAGAGGGCGGTGCTGGGAGATCACTTGGGCTGAATTGTTCCAGTTCCCCAGAGAGGGCGGTGATGGGGGATCACTTGGGCTGAATTGTTCCACTTCCCCAGAGAGGGCGGTGCTGGGGGATCACTTGGGCTGAATTGTTTCAGTTCCCCAGAGAGGGCCGTGCTGGGGGATCACTTGGGCTGAATTGTTCCAGTTCCCCAGAGAGGGCGGTGCTGGGGGATCACTTGGGCTGAATTGTTCCAGTTCCCCAGAGAGGCCGGTGCTGGGGGATCACTTGGGCTGAATTGTTCCAGTTCCCCAGAGAGGGCGGTGCTGGGGGATCACTTGGGCTGAATTGTTCCAGTTCCCCAGAGAGGGCGGTGCTGGGGTATCACTTGGGCTGAATTGTTCCAGTTCCCCAGAGAGGGCGGTGCTGGGGGATCACTTGGGCTGAATTGTTTCAGTTCCCCAGAGAGGGCGGTGCTGGGGGATCACTTGGGCTGAATTGTTCCAGTTCCCCAGAGAGGGCGGTGCTGGGGATCCCCTTTCGGGCGTTGTTTCCAGTTCCCAGAGAGAGGGCGGTGCTGGGGGATCACTGGGCTGAATTTTTTTCCAGTTCCCCAGAGAGGGGCGGTGCTGGGGTATCACTTGGGCTGAATTGTTCCAGTTCCCCAGAGAGGGGCAGTGCTGGGGGATCATGGGCTTCTGAATTGTTCAGTTCCCCAGAGAGGGCAGTGCTGGGGGATCACCAGGCTGAATTGTTCCAGTTCCCCAGAGGCGGTGCACAGAAGTCGCAGGCTGAATTGTTCCAGTTCCCCAGAGAGGGCGGTGCTGGGGGATCACTTGGGCTGAATTGTTCCAGTTCCCCAGAGAGGGCGGTGCTGGGGGATCACTTGGGCTGAATTGTTCCAGTTCCCCAGAGAGGGCGGTGCTGGGAGATCACTTGGGCTGAATTGTTCCAGTTCCCCAGAGAGGGCGGTGCTGGGGGATCACTTGGCCTGAATTGTTCCAGTTCCCCAGAGAGGGCGGTGCTGGGGGATCACTTAGGCTGAATTGTTCCAGTTCCCCAGAGAGGGAGGTTCTGGGGATCACTTGGGCTTAATTGTTCCAGTTCCCCAGAGAGGGAGGTTCTGGGGATCACTTGGGCTGAATTGTTCCAGTTCCCCAGAAAGGGCGGTGCTGGGGGATCACTTGGGCTGAATTGTTTCAGTGTCCCAGAGAGGGCGGTGCTGGGGGATCACTTGGGCTGAATTGTTCCAGTTCCCCAGAGAGGGCGGTGCTGGTGATCACTTGGGTTGAATTGTTCCAGTTCCCCAGAGAGGGCGGTGCTGGGGGATCACTTGGGCTGAATTGTTCCAGTTCCCCAGAGAGGGCGGTGCTGGGGGATCACTTGGGCTGAATTGTTCCAGTTCCCCAGAGAGGGCGGTGGTGGGGGATCACTTGGGCTGAATTGTTCCAGTTCCCCAGAGAGGATGTAGATGTATGATTGCTTTGGTTGAATTGTTCCAGTTCCCCAGAGAGGGCGGTGCTGGGGGATCACTTGGGCTGAATTGTTCCAGTTCCCCAGAGAGGGCGGTGCTGGGGGATCACTTGGGCTGAATTGTTCCAGTTCCCCAGAGAGGGCGGTGCTGGGGGATCACTTGGGCTGAATTGTTCCAGTTCCCCAGAGAGGGCGGTGCTGGGGGATCACTTGGCCTGAATTGTTCCAGTTCCCCAGAGAGGGCGGTGCTGGGGGATCACTTAGGCTGAATTGTTCCAGTTCCCCAGAGAGGGAGGTTCTGGGGATCACTTGGGCTTAATTGTTCCAGTTCCCCAGAGAGGGAGGTTCTGGGGATCACTTGGGCTGAATTGTTCCAGTTCCCCAGAAAGGGCGGTGCTGGGGGATCACTTGGGCTGAATTGTTTCAGTGTCCCAGAGAGGGCGGTGCTGGGGGATCACTTGGGCTGAATTGTTCCAGTTCCCCAGAGAGGGCGGTGCTGGTGATCACTTGGGTTGAATTGTTCCAGTTCCCCAGAGAGGGCGGTGCTGGGGGGGCTGAATCAGTTCCCCAGAGAGGGCGGTGCTGGGGGATCACTTGGGCTGAATTGTTCCAGTTCCCCAGAGAGGGCGGTGCTGGGGGATCACTTGGGCTGAATTGTTCCAGATCCCCAGAGAGGGCGGTGCTGGGGGATCACTTGGGCTGAATTGTTCCAGTTCCCCAGAGAGGGCGGTGCTGGGGGATCACTTGGGCTGAATTGTTCCAGTTCCCCAGAGAGGACGGTGCTGGGGGATCATTTGGGCTGAATTGTTCCAGTTCCCCAGAGAGGGCGGTGCTGGGGGATCACTTGGGCTGAATTGTTCCAGTTCCCCAGAGAGGGCGGTGCTGGGGGATCACTTGGGCTGAATTGTTTCAGTTCCCCAGAGAGAGTGAGGCTGTGAAATTGCTTGGGTTGAATTGTTTCAGTTCCCCAGAGAGGATGTAGATGTATGATTGCTTTGGTTGAACTGTTTCAGTTCCTCAGAGAGGTTTCTTTCCTCAGCGAGGCCGAGGGCGAGGTTTTTGGATTGCTTGGGCTGAATACGCCCCTTCACATTGTGCCCTACGCTACCTGGAGCTACTCTCAGGAGTACAACGCTATGCACCTGTTGTCACACTTTAGTCAGACGTATCATCGGTTCCTTCCTCCTTCTCTTCCTCCTCACCTTCTTCTTCCACCTTCCACCACCAGGTGGCGTATGGTGCTATTGCAAAACATCGACACAATAATATTATCTAACAATACCGACTGTGTTACAGGTCTGCTTTTGTCCACCGAACTATAGTCAGAGTTTATACACATGAACTATATATATCATATATTGTGTACATGTAAATATATATGTTGTTTATCATTCAATACATGCGCTAACACCGGCGTCGGATCGTCTGTGTACCGTCTAATTTGTTGTTTCCTAGTGCAGTTTTCATCTTCGTTGCCTGCGACAATCCTTGGCGTAAAATGGCAGGATAGAATTACTAATCTCGAGATCCTGCAGCGCTGCAAGTCAACGCCACTAAGCAACATCCTCAAACACAGACGCCTACGATGGCTTGGAAACGTACAGCGTATGCCCAGTGACCACCTCCCAAAGACCATCCTCTATGGGGAGTTGGCTGAAGGCAAACGTCCAGTAGGCAGACCCAAATTAAGATTCAAAGATGTGGTCAAGCGAAATCTAAAAGCATCGACCCTCTATGCTGGAAGACTTTTGCTGAGTCATATGTCGAGCCTGTCTCACTGGTGGTTCAGCAAATGACATCGAAGCATACCAGATAAACCAGGAAACCAAGCGTGCGAGACGTCATGCCAGAAATCCAAGTCAACCTACCTGATGCAGCTACAACAAGTTTTGTCTCTCCAGACAGAAGCTGGCCTCTACTAGTGGTGTTTGTGACGTAATTACTCTGCAGTCACGTGTCCGAACTGGCAGAGCTATAATAAACATTCTTATAGTATGTAATTTGTGGACAATTACTGTCACATACTGTGTCGACTACGCCTACTGTATGGCAGTACGACTAACAGATTTCTTCACTGTTGCACTGGTTTGGGACTTTTGGACTAGCGATAGGTCCGGATATGAGGTTATGTCGTCATGATGTATGACGTGACGTCACCATTATAATGTTCACTGCAACACACAAACACACGCACACTATCACCAAGACGCACACACACACACACACACACACACACACACACACACACACACACACACACACACACACACACACACACACAC
>CM034536.1:2441619-2622202 GCA_020002185.1 Paraescarpia echinospica | reverse complement strand
ACAGTCTAACACCGACGTACAGTCTAACACAGACGTACAGTCTAACACCGACGTACAGTCTAACACAGACGTACAGTCTAACACAGACGTACAGTCTAACACAGACTTACAGTATAACACAGACGTACAGTATAACACCGATGTACAGTATAACACAGACGTACCGTCTAACACCGACGTACAGTCTAACACCGACGTACAGTCTAACACAGACGTACAGTCTAACACAGACGTACAGTCTAACACAGACTTACAGTATAACACAGACGTACAGTATAACACCGACGTACAGTCTAACACCGACGTACAGTATAACACCGACGTACAGTCTAACACAGACGTACAGTCTAACACAGACGTACAGTCTAACACAGACGTACAGTATAACACCGACGTACAGTATAACACCGACGTACAGTATAACACCGACGTACAGTCTAACACAGACGTACAGTATAACACAGACGTACAGTCTAACACAGACGTACAGTATAACACCGACGTACAGTCTAACACAGACTTACAGTATAACACAGACGTACAGTCTAACACAGACGTACAGTCTAACACAGACGTACAGTATAACACAGACGTACAGTCTAACACAGACGTACAGTATAACACAGACGTACAGTATAACACAGACTTACAGTCTAACACAGACTTACAGTCTAACACAGACGTACAGTCTAACACAGACGTACAGTATAACACCGACGTACAGTCTAACACAGACGTACAGTCTAACACAGACGTACAGTATAACACAGACGTACAGTCTAACACAGACTTACAGTATAACACAGACGTACAGTATAGCACCGACGTACAGTCTAACACCGACGTACAGTATAACACCGACGTACAGTATAACACCGACGTACAGTCTAACACAGACGTACAGTATAACACAGACGTACAGTCTAACATATACGTACAGTATAACACAGACGTACAGTCTAACACAGACGTACACTATAACACCGACGTACAGTCTAACACAGACGTACAGTATAACACAGACGTACAGTCTAACACATACGTACAGTATAACACAGACGTACAGTATAACACAGACTTACAGTCTAACACAGACTTACAGTCTAACACAGACGTACAGTCTAACACAGACGTACAGTATAACACCGACGTACAGTCTAACAGAGACGTACAGTCTAACACAGACGTACAGTCTAACACAGACGTACAGTATAACACAGACGTACAGTCTAACACAGACTTACAGTATAACACAGACGTACAGTATAACACCGACGTACAGTCTAACACCGACGTACAGTATAACACCGACGTACAGTCTAACACAGACGTACAGTCTAACACAGACGTACAGTATAACACAGACGTACAGTCTAACACAGACTTACAGTATAACACCGACGTACAGTATAACACAGATTTACAGTATAACACCGACGTACAGTATAACACCGACGTACAGTCTAACACAGACGTACAGTCTAACACAGACGTACAGTATAACACAGACGTACAGTCTAACACAGACGTACAGTATAACACCGACGTACAGTCTAACACAGACTTACAGTATAACACAGACGTACAGTATAACACAGACGTACAGTCTAACACAGACTTACAGTATAACACAGACGTACAGTATAACACCGACGTACAGTATAACACCGACGTACAGTATAACACCGACGTACAGTCTAACACAGACGTACAGTCTAACACAGACGTACAGTATAACACAGACGTACAGTATAACACAGACGTACAGTCTAACACAGACTTACAGTATAACACAGACGTACAGTATAACACCGACGTACAGTATAACACCGACGTACAGTATAACACCGACGTACAGTCTAACACAGACGTACAGTCTAACACAGACGTACAGTATAACACAGACGTACAGTCTAACACAGACTTACAGTATAACACCGACGTACAGTATAACACAGACTTACAGTATAACACCGACGTACAGTATAACACCGACGTACAGTCTAACACAGACGTACAGTCTAACACAGACGTACAGTATAACACAGACGTACAGTCTAACACAGACGTACAGTATAACACCGACGTACAGTCTAACACAGACTTACAGTATAACACAGACGTACAGTGTAACACAGACGTACAGTCTAACACAGACTTACAGTATAACACAGACGTACAGTATAACACCGACGTACAGTATAACACCGACGTACAGTCTAACACAGACGTACAGTCTAACACAGACGTACAGTATAACACAGACGTACAGTCTAACACAGACTTACAGTATAACACAGACGTACAGTATAGCACCGACGTACAGTCTAACACCGACGTACAGTATAACACCGACGTACAGTATAACACCGACGTACAGTCTAACACAGACGTACAGTATAACACAGACGTACAGTCTAACATATACGTACAGTATAACACAGACGTACAGTCTAACACAGACGTACACTATAACACCGACGTACAGTCTAACACAGACGTACAGTATAACACAGACGTACAGTCTAACACATACGTACAGTATAACACAGACGTACAGTATAACACAGACTTACAGTCTAACACAGACTTACAGTCTAACACAGACGTACAGTCTAACACAGACGTACAGTATAACACCGACGTACAGTCTAACACAGACGTACAGTCTAACACAGACGTACAGTCTAACACAGACGTACAGTATAACACAGACGTACAGTCTAACACAGACTTACAGTATAACACAGACGTACAGTATAACACCGACGTACAGTCTAACACCGACGTACAGTATAACACCGACGTACAGTATAACACCGACGTACAGTATAACACCGACGTACAGTCTAACACAGACGTACAGTATAACACAGACGTATAGTCTAACAGACTTACAGTCTAACACAGACGTACAATTATAACACCGACGTACAGTCTATAACACAGACATTACAGTCTAACACAGACGATACAGTCTAACACAGACGTACGGTATAACACAGACGTACGGTTAAACACAGACTACAGTCTCGCTAGACGTACAGTATAACACCGACGTACAGTATAACACCGACGTACAGTATAACACCGACGTACAGTCTAACACAGACGTACAGTCTAACACAGACGTACAGTATAACACCGACGTACAGTCTAACACAGACTTACAGTATAACACAGACGTACAGTATAGCACCGACGTACAGTCTAACACCGACGTACAGTATAACACCGACGTACAGTATAACACCGACGTACAGTCTAACACAGACGTACAGTATAACACAGACGTACAGTCTAACATATACGTACAGTATAACACAGACGTACAGTCTAACACAGACGTACACTATAACACCGACGTACAGTCTAACACAGACGTACAGTATAACACAGACGTACAGTCTAACACATACGTACAGTATAACACAGACGTACAGTATAACACAGA
Organism: Paraescarpia echinospica; assembly: GCA_020002185.1. Classification (NCBI taxonomy): domain Eukaryota; kingdom Metazoa; phylum Annelida; class Polychaeta; order Sabellida; family Siboglinidae; genus Paraescarpia; species Paraescarpia echinospica. Next base: position 2,618,748 of record CM034536.1, on the reverse strand, counting down.
CTTACAGTCTAACACAGACTTACAGTCTAACACAGACGTACAGTCTAACACAGACGTACAGTATAACACCGACGTACAGTCTAACACAGACGTACAGTCTAACACAGACGTACAGTCTAACACAGACGTACAGTATAACACAGACGTACAGTCTAACACAGACTTACAGTATAACACAGACGTACAGTATAACACCGACGTACAGTCTAACACCGTACAGTAACACACGACGTACAGTCTAACACCGACGTACAGTATAACACAGACGTACAGTATAACACAGACGTACAGTCTAACACAGACGTACAGTCTAACACAGACGTACAGTATAACACAGACGTACAGTCTAACACAGACGTACAGTATAACACAGACGTACAGTATAACACAGACGTACAGTCTAACACAGACGTACAGTATAACACAGACGTACAGTCTAACACAGACGTACAGTATAACACAGACGTACAGTAACACTGACGTACAGTCTAACACAGACGTACAGTATAACACAGACGTACAGTCTAACACAGACGTACAGTATAACACAGACGTACAGTCTAACACAGACTTACAGTATAACACAGACGTACAGTATAACACCGACGTACAGTCTAACACCGACGTACAGTATAACACGGACGTACAGTATAACACCGACGTACAGTCTAACACAGACGTACAGTCTAACACAGACGTACAGTATAACACAGACGTACAGTCTAACACAGACTTACAGTATAACACCGACGTACAGTATAACACAGACTTACAGTATAACACCGACGTACAGTATAACACCGACGTACAGTATAACACCGACGTACAGTCTAACACAGACGTACAGTATAACACAGACGTACAGTCTAACACAGACGTACAGTATAACACCGACGTACAGTCTAACACAGACTTACAGTATAACACAGACGTACAGTATAACACCGACGTACAGTATAACACCGACGTACAGTCTAACACAGACGTACAGTCTAACACAGACGTGCAGTCTAACACAGACTTACAGTATAACACAGACGTACAGTATAACACCGACGTACAGTCTAACACCGACGTACAGTCTAACACCGACGTACAGTCTAACACAGACGTACAGTATAACACAGACGTACAGTATAACACAGACGTACAGTCTAACACAGACTTACAGTATAACACAGACGTACAGTATAACACCGACGTACAGTATAACACCGACGTACAGTATAACACCGACGTACAGTCTAACACAGACGTACAGTCTAACACAGACGTACAGTATAACACAGACGTACAGTCTAACACAGACTTACAGTATAACACAGACGTACAGTATAGCACCGACGTACAGTCTAACACCGACGTACAGTATAACACCGACGTACAGTATAACACCGACGTACAGTCTAACACAGACGTACAGTCTAACACAGACGTACAGTATAACACAGACGTACAGTCTAACACAGACTTACAGTATAACACAGACGTACAGTATAACACCGACGTACAGTCTAACACCGACGTACAGTCTAACACCGACGTACAGTCTAACACAGACGTACAGTATAACACAGACGTACAGTCTAACACATACGTACAGTATAACACCGACGTACAGTCTAACACCGACGTACAGTCTAACACAGACGTACAGTCTAACACAGACTTACAGTATAACACCGACGTACAGTATAACACCGACGTACAGTCTAACACCGACGTACAGTCTAACACAGACGTACAGTCTAACACCGACGTACAGTCTAACACAGACGTACAGTCTAACACAGACGTACAGTCTAACACAGACTTACAGTATAACACAGACGTACAGTATAACACCGACGTACAGTATAACACAGACGTACCGTCTAACACCGACGTACAGTCTAACACCGACGTACAGTCTAACACAGACGTACAGTCTAACACAGACGTACAGTCTAACACAGACTTACAGTATAACACAGACGTACAGTATAACACCGACGTACAGTATAACACCGACGTACAGTATAACACCGACGTACAGTCTAACACAGACGTACAGTCTAACACAGACGTACAGTATAACACCGACGTACAGTCTAACACCGACGTACAGTATAACACCGACGTACAGTCTAACACAGACGTACAGTCTAACACAGACGTACAGTCTAACACAGACGTACAGTATAACACCGACGTACAGTATAACACCGACGTACAGTATAACACCGACGTACAGTCTAACACAGACGTACAGTCTAGCACAGACGTACAGTATAACACCGACGTACAGTCTAACACAGACTTACAGTATAACACAGACGTACAGTCTAACACAGACGTACAGTCTAACACAGACGTACAGTATAACACAGACGTACAGTCTAGCACAGACGTACAGTATAACACAGACGTACAGTATAACACAGACTTACAGTCTAACACAGACTTACAGTCTAACACAGACGTACAGTATAACACCGACGTACAGTCTAACACAGACGTACAGTCTAACACAGACGTACAGTATAACACAGACGTACAGTCTAACACAGACTTACAGTATAACACAGACGTACAGTATAGCACCGACGTACAGTCTAACACCGACGTACAGTATAACACCGACGTACAGTATAACACCGACGTACAGTCTAACACAGACGTACAGTATAACACAGACGTACAGTCTAACATATACGTACAGTATAACACAGACGTACAGTCTAACACAGACGTACACTATAACACCGACGTACAGTCTAACACAGACGTACAGTATAACACAGACGTACAGTCTAACACATACGTACAGTATAACACAGACGTACAGTATAACACAGACTTACAGTCTAACACAGACTTACAGTCTAACACAGACGTACAGTCTAACACAGACGTACAGTATAACACCGACGTACAGTCTAACAGAGACGTACAGTCTAACACAGACGTACAGTCTAACACAGACGTACAGTATAACACAGACGTACAGTCTAACACAGACTTACAGTATAACACAGACGTACAGTATAACACCGACGTACAGTCTAACACCGACGTACAGTATAACACGGACGTACAGTATAACACCGACGTACAGTCTAACACAGACGTACAGTCTAACACAGACGTACAGTATAACACAGACGTACAGTCTAACACAGACTTACAGTATAACACCGACGTACAGTATAACACAGACGTACAGTATAACACCGACGTACAGTATAACACCGACGTACAGTCTAACACAGACGTACAGTCTAACACAGACGTACAGACGTACAGTATACACCGACGTACAGTCTAAATGGTGACCGACTTTACAGTATAACACATTGGTGACGTACAGTATAACATGGGTGACTTACAGTCTAACACAGACTTACAGTCTAACACAGACGTACAGTCTAACACAGACGTACAGTATAACACCGACGTACAGTCTAACACAGACGTACAGTCTAACACAGACGTACAGTATAACACAGACGTACAGTCTACCACAGACTTACAGTATAACACAGACGTACAGTATAGCACCGACGTACAGTCTAACACCAACGTACAGTATAACACCGACGTACAGTATAACACCGACGTACAGTCTAACACAGACGTACAGTATAACACAGACGTACAGTCTAACACATACGTACAGTATAACACAGACGTACAGTCTAACACAGACGTACACTATAACACCGACGTACAGTCTAACACAGACATACAGTATAACACAGACGTACAGTCTAACACATACGTACAGTATAACACAGACGTACAGTCTAACACAGACGTACAGTATAACACAGACGTACAGTATAACACAGACTTACAGTCTAACACAGACTTACAGTCTAACACAGACGTACAGTCTAACACAGACGTACAGTATAACACCGACGTACAGTCTAACACAGACGTACAGTCTAACACAGACGTACAGTCTAACACAGACGTACAGTATAACACAGACGTACAGTCTAACACAGACGTACAGTATAACACAGACGTACAGTATAACACAGACTTACAGTCTAACACCGACGTACAGTATAACACCGACGTACAGTATAACACCGACGTACAGTCTAACACAGACGTACAGTATAACACAGACGTACAGTCTAACACAGACTTACAGTATAACACAGACTTACAGTATAACACAGACGTACAGTATAACACCGACGTACAGTCTAACACCGACGTACAGTCTAACACCGACGTACAGTCTAACACAGACGTACAGTATAACACAGACGTACAGTCTAACAAATACGTACAGTATAACACCGACGTACAGTCTAACACCGACGTACAGTCTAACACAGACGTACAGTCTAACACAGACTTACAGTATAACACCGACGTACAGTATAACACCGACGTACAGTCTAACACCGACGTACAGTCTAACACAGACGTACAGTCTAACACCGACGTACAGTCTAACACAGACGTACAGTCTAACACAGACGTACAGTCTAACACAGACTTACAGTATAACACAGACGTACAGTATAACACCGACGTACAGTATAACACAGACGTACAGTCTAACACCGACGTACAGTCTAACACCGACGTACAGTCTAACACAGACGTACAGTCTAACACAGACGTACAGTCTAACACAGACTTACAGTATAACACAGACGTACAGTATAACACCGACGTACAGTATAACACAGACGTACAGTATAACACCGACGTACAGTCTAACACCGACGTACAGTCTAACACCGACGTACAGTCTAACACAGACGTACAGTCTAACACCGACGTACAGTCTAACACAGACGTACAGTCTAACACAGACGTACAGTCTAACACAGACTTACAGTATAACACAGACGTACAGTATAACACCGACGTACAGTCTAACACCGACGTACAGTATAACACCGACGTACAGTCTAACACAGACGTACAGTCTAACACAGACGTACAGTATAACACAGACGTACAGTCTAACACAGACGTACAGTATAACACCGACGTACAGTATAACACCGACGTACAGTCTAACACAGACGTACAGTCTAACACAGACGTACAGTATAACACCGACGTACAGTCTAACACAGACTTACAGTATAACACAGACGTACAGTCTAACACAGACGTACAGTCTAACACAGACGTACAGTATAACACAGACGTACAGTCTAACACAGACGTACAGTATAACACAGACGTACAGTATAACACAGACTTACAGTCTAACACAGACTTACAGTCTAACACAGACTTACAGTCTAACACAGACGTACAGTCTAACACAGACGTACAGTATAACACCGACGTACAGTCTAACACAGACGTACAGTCTAACACAGACGTACAGTATAACACAGACGTACAGTCTAACACAGACGTACAGTATAACACAGACGTACAGTCTAACACAGACTTACAGTATAACACAGACGTACAGTATAACACCGACGTACAGTCTAACACCGACGTACAGTATAACACCGACGTACAGTCTAACACCGACGTACAGTATAACACCGACGTACAGTATAACACCGACGTACAGTATAACACCGACGTACAGTCTAACACAGACGTACAGTATAACACAGACGTATAGTCTAACACATACGTACAGTATAACACAGACGTACAGTCTAACACAGACGTACAGTATAACACAGACGTACAGTATAACACAGACTTACAGTCTAACACAGACTTACAGTCTAACACAGACGTACAGTCTAACACAGACGTACAGTATAACACCGACGTACAGTCTAACACAGACGTACAGTATAACACAGACGTACAGTCTAACACAGACGTACAGTCTAACACAGACGTACAGTATAACACAGACGTACAGTCTAACACAGACGTACAGTATAACACAGACGTACAGTCTAACACAGACTTACAGTATAACACAGACGTACAGTATAACACCGACGTACAGTCTAACACCGACGTACAGTATAACACCGACGTACAGTATAACACCGACGTACAGTCTAACACAGACGTACAGTCTAACACAGACGTACAGTATAACACAGACGTACAGTCTAACACAGACTTACAGTATAACACCGACGTACAGTATAACACAGACTTACAGTATAACACCGACGTACAGTATAACACCGACGTACAGTATAACACCGACGTACAGTCTAACACAGACGTACAGTATAACACAGACGTACAGTCTAACACAGACGTACAGTATAACACCGACGTACAGTCTAACACAGACTTACAGTATAACACAGACGTACAGTATAACACCGACGTACAGTATAACACCGACGTACAGTCTAACACAGACGTACAGTCTAACACAGACGTGCAGTCTAACACAGACTTACAGTATAACACAGACGTACAGTATAACACCGACGTACAGTCTAACACCGACGTACAGTCTAACACCGACGTACAGTCTAACACAGACGTACAGTATAACACAGACGTACAGTATAACACAGACGTACAGTATAACACAGACGTACAGTCTAACACAAACGTACAGTCTAACACAGACTTACAGTATAACACAGACGTACAGTATAACACCGACGTACAGTCTAACACCGACGTACAGTCTAACACAGACGTACAGTCTAACACAGACTTACAGTATAACACAGACGTACAGTATAACACAGACTTACAGTATAACACAGACGTACAGTCTAACACAGACGTACAGTCTAACACAGACGTACAGTCTAACACAGATGTACACAGTATTTCAAATTCACACTACATTTGTCGTAATGTGCTCGTCAAGGATGCATCTGGTATGGGCAAGTTGTATTCACTTTGATGCCGCTGAAGATGCGCCATGCGCGCACTAGGATAAAATCAATATCATTTTCGGTTCTGGCTGTATCGAAGAAATTGATGTCCTCTTTCACTTTCACGACAACAAAGACAAGCTTACAGTAGTCGCTAGAAACTCTTGGCGACCAAATTTTGCGTCGCGATCCAGGGGTTAAGAACTGTTTGTTGCTTGCGAAACTGTTTAATAGGCTCAGAACACACGGGAATAATGCGAGCGGTCTTCACTGTCTATCCCAGCACAACTAGTAGCGTCGACTACACGGAATGTCTTAATCACCGTGTCTATCATCGTACACTTACTGTCCGTGACATGTCACGCTCGTTGCTTCAGCTGCACGCCAAGGTGTCGTCGACCATGCTGGGCCAGGTAAAGACAGACTACAACAAAACAACCCTCGACCCGTCGGGGAAGCCGGACCCCCTCACGCTCGCTTGGGACACCATGCAAGTCCGGGTAAGCACACGACACGCGCTTATCAAATAGGACAATACCCTCTGTAGACTGTCAATATACGATGTGTCAGTATTTGATGAGTTCCCGGTCGGTTCTCAGCTGTTTCAGCCAGCGCGCGTCGTTGCGTTTCACATCCTTAACCCAAACCAACGTAGGCCGCTTCGCTTGGGATCTTGTCAAACAGTACACAAACTCAGTGAATTGTTCTTGCAAAGAAATAATATATATATATATATATATATATATATATGGTGTGTTTATGCGACACCGCCAGTAAATCGTTATAGCAATCATTAATATACTTGACTTCTTTTAATTATTAATTCGCATCATACGAACACAGCACTTAACACATTGTGTCCTAGTCCATTAGTGTGTTACGGTAAAGTCTGGTGGACCTATTACTTCACACGAACACATCACTTAAAGGACTGTTTCCTAGTCCCCCAGGGCTCATGCTAGAGTGTTATGGTATGGTAGTGGTCGTGGTGGTGATATGATGACGGCGAAGACGACGACGGCGGTGGTGTTGGTGGTGGTGGTGATGGTGGTGGTGATGGCGGTGGCGGCGGCGGCGGCGGCGGCGGCGGCGGCGGCGGCGGTGGTGGTGGTGGTGGTGGTGGTGGTGGTGGTGGTGGTGGTGGTGACGGTGGTGGTGACGGTGGTGGTGGTGGTGACGGTGATGGTGATTATGATCACGACAATTTTTAACAAGATTTTACAAGAGTGCCACCCAGAGAATTACCTCCTGCTATGTCAATAGCACTACTACTACAATCATCGTCACCATTGCCACTACTACTACAACTATCATCACCATTGCCACTACTACTACAACTACCGTCACCATTGCCACTACTACTACAACTATCATCACCATTGCCACTACTACTACAACTACCGTCACCATTGCCACTACTACTACAACTATCATCACCATTGCCACTACTACTACAACTACCGTCATCATTGCCACTACTACTACAACTATCATCACCATTGCCACTACTACTACAACTACCGTCACCATTGCCACTACTACTACAACTATCATCACCATTGCCACTACTACTACAACTACCGTCACCATTGCCACTACTACTACAACTATCATCACCATTGCCACTACTACTACTACTACCGTCATCATTGCCACTACTACTACAACTATCATCACCATTGCCACTACTACTACAACTACCGTCACCATTGCCACTACTACTACAACTACCGTTACCATTGCCACTGCTACTACAACTACCGTCACCATTGCCACTACTACTACAACTATCGTCACCACTACCACTACTACTACAACTATCATCATCATTGCCACTACTACTACAACTATCATCACCATTGCCACTACTACTACAACTACCGTCACCATTGCCACTACTACTACAACTACCGTTACCATTGCCACTGCTACTACAACTACCGTCACCATTGCCACTACTACTACAACTATCGTCACCACTACCACTACTACAACAACTATCATCACCATTGCCACTACTACTACAACTACCGTCACCATTACCACTGCGCCGTCAGCGAGACAATACTCGTCTGTGTTTCAGTTCAACTGTTGCGGTGCTGCCGGTCCGGCCGACTACGTGTCGAGCTCGTGGTTCAACCAGTCGCGCCAGGGTCGCGGGCTGTACGTGCCGCCCACCTGCTGCGTGCTGCTCAACGACGACCCGCTGTCTCCCCGCCCGGCCTACGTCACTCAGTGTCAGGTGGCCGCCGCTAACTTTCCCCGCACACCCCGCCCCGGTCGGGCCCTCAACACCAAGGTGAGCCCCAGACCCAGCGAACCTTCCACCCTCCGACCGACCGACCGACCGACCGACCGACAGACAGACAGGCCGACCGACCGACCGACCGTCCGAACGAAAGACCGACCGACCGACCGACCGACCGACCGACCGACCGACCGACCGATCGACCGACCGACAGACCGACCGACCGACCGACCGACCGACCGACCGACCGAACGAACGAACGAACAAACAAACGAACGAACGAACGAAAGACCGACCGAACGACCGAACGAACAAACGACCAATACGCATAAGAACGAGAGTGAATGACGCCATGTTGCCAACTGTTGCAGGGATGTCAGGAGGCGATGGTGGACTGGCTGACGCAACACATGCTGAAGATGATCGCAGTCCTCGTGAGCCTCGTCGTTGTACAGGTGGGTAGCACAGGTGTACACAGAGTGTACACAGGTGTACACATGCCTGCACAATGCGTACACAGTGTGTGCATTCTACACACCATAAACCTCCGAATCTAGTGTAGAATTAACACTTAATTAAGTGTAACCTGAAAGCGCGGCGCGACAGGTTGTGTCTACACGCGGACGGCCGGCTCACCGAGGGAATAGTCAGGGAATAGTGGGGAAAACAAACCAACAGTGTAGATCGCTAAAGGGGACCGTAACGAACAACAACACTCTCTCTTGTTGACGCTTCATAATGTTATTACCAACATTATAATACATCTTGTGTAGGTGAAGTGTCCCCAAAAGTGTGTTTAATCACTCAGAAAAATTACTTAAAAAATCCCCAGACTGCCAATAAGTATTTTGTTGTTCTTAGGAGTCCCTCTAGCCACTACGACTTTGCTTTCACCACTAAATTATTCCCACTAGCGCATGTGTTTGCAGATGCAGATGCTCGCAGCTTATACGAGAAACAGACAAACTTGTCGGCAGTGCGTATATGTAGGGTTTTGTTATGACCGTGAACATGTGTGCGCGCGTGTGTTTGATAGTGTGTGCGTGTGTGTGTGCGTGCGTATGTGTGTGTGTGTGTGCATGTGCCGTGTGTGTTTGTGTGTGTGTGCGTGCGCGCGCGCAGCTTTTCCCGGGTCTGTGCAGATCTGTGTGTCCATGGCGTTGCTCATATAAAATGACTGATCAAACAGAGATATTCTTGCGTCGCCGCGACGTGTCGTATGTGATGTTACGTCACGGCTACATATGTTTACACGATGCGACGTGTGTTAACACGAGGTGACGTATTTATTCAGGTCGCAAGCGAGGCTCTGTCAATACAGCTTAAGTCCTGTTAACTATTCACCTTTGTTGACCGCAGATTTTCGGCACAATCTTCGCTTGCGTTCTCCTGGCGAGGATTCGACGGCGACAGAACAAGTACCCATGGTACGTTGGCGATGAGGACGGCGAGTGACGTCACCACAAGTACCCGTGGTACGTTGGCGATGAGGGCGATAAGTGACGTCACCACAACTATCCGTTGTACGTTGGGGGATGAGGACAACGAGTGATGTCACATAACAAGTACCCCGGAGTACGTTGAGAATGAGGACAATGAATGACGTCACACGTTCCCGTGGTACACGTGCTGTTAGTTCGATGAATGACATACCAAACGGAAACCCCTCTACACATTGCGTCCATGTAACAACAGGAAACAGTCGCATTGTGTACTGGTTACCATTGACAGAGTTCGGTGCCTGCCTAACCTAGTCAGTCTACGAATGCCATAATCGTTACCGGGACTTTGGGAACGTGATGTTCGTGCGCCGTTCTCGTAGCGACTGTCTGCAGCCGGCGTCTCTACCACTGCCCTCGTTGCCGGTGAACAAACGACCCGAGTTCATAGCGAAAATGACGAACACTGTGGTGTTTTTGTATAATAAAAGAACAGCACGCCGTCGTCACGTGGTTGAAGTTCATCCCCACATGAGACTGACAGACTGTGGCACGGTCATGCTCGTTGTAGCGCTGTACGGTAGATTGTTGTGCATCGTAGTAGGAACAATGTTTACACAGTGTCAGAAACACGCTTGCCTCTGAACTTCTTGTTACAACGCAACGGAACACGTGACGTCAGCAGATACGCAAGTTCCGCCTAAGTGCCTTTGACGTCGTCTGCTCGGTAGCCTGTCTCCTGGCTCGTTTTGTTTCGTATATCAATAGTTGTATTTGTTTATTAATATTCCACCGTGCACACTTTCAGATTAGACATACTGTCACACACACATGCACACACTACTGTTAAAAACATACGCGCGCGTATACACACACGCACGCACGCACCTCCCCTACACACATCACTTGACAATGCAATATAGTGCTACCAATAGCTTTCACCTTATTTCATTTTACGTATTTTACATGAAATCATAAATAGACCTATGTCGGCATATAGGTCTTAAAGGGTAACAATTAGGCATTTTTTGGGCCAATGCTTTTGAGATAATAAAAATAACTTTGTAGCTACAGTCACGAATATCGTGCCAATAGTTTAATAGCCAAACCTTGTTGACACACCCGGGAGATAACCGGGCCAACGCCAAACAAATGCTCGGCACGTATTGATCTGACATCGCCAGCGTGTTAGAATATGTCAGCCGTCGGGAACGATTTCAACGGAATATACCGCTTTCAGAACATATTCTGAGTTAACCACTAGTTTGATATTATGGGTTATAGTTGCAAGTTGTTAGTTTGTGTTAATTCTTTTAGGTGTATAGGCACACGAAAACCGTGTGTTTCCTTTACACTAGGCGTACAATTACATACATTGTGTTGTTTGCAGAGAATGTGCTTTGTATTTCGTAGTGAGAACAGTTTCTGGATGCGAAACAATACACCATTCATTCCGACTTTCAGCTACACTAGTGTATCGCTGTATTGCTATCACGGCAAACTGGATTTATATTTGATTCATTTTATATGTCTGTGGCATGTTTATGTATAAATTACCAGTAACACGTGGAACACTCTTATATTGAAATTCAAGTCACATCGTCCCCATATAGAGGGTTTCCTTGTGTTCTTACCGCATCTCGTGCATAAACACGGCTGCTACGCGAATTGCCGACCATGAAATTTGTCAATATTTCACGCTAACTAACTGACAATTGTCTGTGTCTGAGTCAGTAACACTTTCGTACGAGTCTTCTATCTCACGTTCTGCCTCCTTAAAACAGATGATGTTCCAAAGTTCAATAAATGGGCTTTACAAATCATCAGTTGGCTGGCTGAGCGGTTCCAGTTGAAACTAGTCTAAGAACATATGCACTATCCTAGTGTCTGCGTTGGCATGTGTATGCTACACGGACAGGTTCTCAAATATGTCACGTACTGCTGTGGCACACGTAACTAACTGCACGACAAAACGAGGCGAACATGTAAATGGAGTTTATTTTTAAGACGAAATGGAGCGAACATGTAAATAACGTTTATTTTGAACAGCCAGGACTGAAGCAAACTGTTTGTAGCTTGCGTCTTGTAAAACAATTTTCCGAGCAATCGTTTTGTAACGTACGGCAGTGAGACACTCGTTCCGTAACGTACGGCAGTGAGACACTCGTTCCGTAACGTACGGCAGTGAGACATTCGTTCCGTATCGGTCGACAGTGACGACGACCTAGTCCACTTCCTTGCATCAACCATGTCGGCCGTCAGTCCCCCTTCTGATCCTAGAGTAGCTGCTGTCAGGTCGGCCGTCAGTCCCCCTTCTGATCCTAGAGTAGCTGCTGTCAGGTCGGCCATCAGTCCCCCGTCTGATCCTAGAGTAGCTGCTGTCAGGTCGGCCGTCAGTCCCCCTTCTGATCCTAGAGTAGCTGCTGTCAGGTCGGCCGTCAGACCCCCTTCTGATCCTAGAGTAGCTGCTGTCAGGTCGGCCGTCAGTCCCCCGTCTGATCCTAGAGTAGCTGCTGTCAGGTCGGCCGTCAGTCCCCCTTCTGATCCTAGAGTACCTGCTGTCAGGTCGGCCGTCAGTCCCCCGTCTGATCCTAGAGTAGCTGCTGTCAGGTCGGCCGTCAGTCCCCCTTCTGATCCTAGAGTACCTGCTGTCAGGTCGGCCGTCAGTCCCCCTTCTGATCCTAGAGTAGCTGCTGTCAGGTCGGCCGTCAGTCCCCCGTCTGATCCTAGAGTAGCTGCTGTCAGGTAGGCCGTCAGTCCCCCTTCTGATCCTAGAGTAGATGGTGTCAGGTCGGCCGTCAGTCCCCTTCTGATCCTAGAGTAGCTGCTGTCAGGTCGGCCGTCAGTCCCCCGTCTGATCCTAGAGTAGCTGCTGTCAGGTCGGCCATCAGTCCCCCGTCTGATCCTAGAGTAGCTGCTGTCAGGTCGGCCATCAGTCCCCCTTCTGATCCTAGAGTAGCTGCTGTCAGGTCGGCCGTCAGTCCCCCGTATGATCCTAGAGTAGCTGCTGTCAGGTCGGCCGTCAGTCCCCCTTCTGATCCTAGAGTAGCTGCTGTCAGGTCGGCCGTCAGTCCCCCTTCTGATCCTAGAGTAGCTGCTGTCAGGTCGGCCGTCAGTCCCCCGTCTGATCCTAGAGTAGCTGCTGTCAGGTCGGCCACCAGTCCCCCGTCTGATCCTAGAGTAGCTGCTGTCGGGTCGGCCACCAGTCCCCCCGTCTGTTCCTAGTGTAGTCGCTGTCAGGTCGGCCACCAGTCCCCCCGTCTGTTCCTAGTGTAGTCGTTGTCAGGTCGGCCATCAGTCCTCCAGTCTGATCCTAGTGTAGTCGCTGTCAGGTGGGCCGCCAGTCCGCCCTCTGATCCTAGTATAGATGCTGGCAGGTCGGCCATCAGTCCCCCCGTCTGATCCTAGCGTAGCCGTTGTCAGGTCGGCCATCAGTCCTCCCGTCTGATCCTAGTGTAGTCGCTGTCAGGTCGGCCATCAGTCCTCCCTTCTGATTCTAGTGTGGTCGTCCTCCCTCGCCGTGCTGTGCTTCGTGTAACCTCTCCAGCTTAGGTATAAGACGGCCATCGCCTGAAACATCACAAGTTAAACCTCCGCTTTTATGTATCAAGTGACCAGTTCAATGAAAAGGTAAGTTTTTATATAGCGCAGTATCCAGTTCTCGGGACAGCGCTTTACACTTTACTCCCTGACAGACCTGTTCAATCGAACACCATCTCGACTTCCCTGGGAAGCATTCAGCCACGCTGCAATTAATGCGCGAAGACTATTCGTACACAAATATCCACCATTGTCTATAGCCAGGTACTCATTCTTATAGCAGAGTGAACTGAAGCAATGTAGAGTAAACGAACTTGCCGAAGGTTCGACGCCGCCGCACAGGATTCGAACCCGGGTTCTCTCAGTCGAGAGTTCGAAGCTCTTACCGCTGCAGTGCTACTGCGCTCCACTTGAAACAACCTCAGTCACCGCATATATATTAGCTACGTTCTATAGTTAGTAACCGAGATTTTAACCCAGTCCCAAAGATGAAGGCCTCAGCCGGCCGACCATCTCATGAGCCGTAGTCGAGTGTGCGGGATTTATGGTCGAACAGTAATAGTTATACAGCATGATGTAAACCCGGGCCGACCCCCGGCCACACTTCACCGGTTTGATGTGTCATGTGGCGTGTAACTGCTGCGGCTACACCTCTGCATAGGTACGATGGGTGGAGGCGACGTCGCAATAGACAAGGAGCAGCAATAGGCGGGGAGCGACGCCGCCATAGACAGGGAGCGACGCCGCAGTAGACAGGGAGCGACGGCGCAGTAGACAGGGAGCGACGCAGCAGTAGACAGGGAGCGACGCCGCAGTAGACAGGGAGCGACGCCGCAGTAGACAGGGAGCGACGGCGTAGTAGACAGGGAGCGACGCCGCAGTAGACAGGGAGCGACGCCGCAGTAGACAGGGAGCGACGGCGCAGTAGCAGGGAGCGACGCCGCAGTAGCAGGGAGCGACGCCGCAGTAGACAGGGAGCGACGCCGCAGTAGACAGGGAGCGACGGCGCAGTAGACAGGGAGCGACGCCGCAGTAGACAGGAAGCGACGGCGCATTAGACAGGGAGCGACGCCGCAGTAGACAGGGAGCGACGCCGCAGTGGACAGGGAGCGAAGCCGCAGTAGACAGGGAGCGACGCCGCAGTAGACAGGGAGTGACGCCGCAGCAGACAGGGAGCGACTGCGTAGTAGACAGGGAGCGACGCCGCAGTAGACAGGGAGCGACGCCGCAGTAGACAGGGAGCGACGCTGCAGTAGACAGGGAGCGATGCCGCAGTAGACAGGGAGCAACGCCGCAGTAGACAGGGAGCGACGCCGCAGTAGACAGGGAGCGATGCCGCAGTAGACAGGGAGCAACGCCGCAGTAGACAGGGAGCGACGCTGCAGTAGACAGGGAGCGACGCCGCAGTAGACAGGGAGCGACGCCGCAGTAGACAGGGAGCGACTGCGTAGCAGACAGGGAGCGACGCCGCAGTAGACAGGGAGCGACGCTGCAGTAGACAGGGAGCGATGCCGCAGTAGACAGGGAGCAACGCCGCAGTAGACAGGGAGCGACGCCGCAGTAGACAGGGAGCAGCGCCGCAGTAGACAGGGAGCGACGGCGTAGTAGACAGGGAGCGACGCCGCAGTAGACAGGGAGCGACGCCGCTGTGGCGGTAGCGACTGTGAGTGTCCTTAACGCGAGCCTGACCTGTTGAACATTCGCGACCGACCTTCTTCCACGACAATTAGAGCAAGCAATGAATACATTATCTCCACTAGAACTGATATGATGTGATTCCAATGCACCATTATGCTGCGTTCCATTGGGCTCGTATATAGTGTAACCACGACTTGTTGAACTCGGACGTTCACGAGCAGCCCGACTTCACCAGTGGTAAATGTATGCAACTGGATCACGTAGGAGTTACGAAGTCACAATCACGATGCACACGAGCACACTGGAACGGGAGTATTAATCTGGGCGCGTGTACGCTAAACTGTGACAGGTGCTGCCCCTGGGCGGAATGTACAGTCACATCATACAAGTTTGGGCGGAGGCTGATCGCGAATCATTATTCAACATTGCTGGGCGAATAAATTTACATTTTCAAAGTTCACATAATAATGACCAATAGTAACTTTTCACTCTAGTAGGCTTTATATGAGTGAATTTCTTATGTTATTTTCAAATAAACATGTATACATTGTGTGTGTGTATGTGTGTGAGTGTGTGTGTGTGTGTGTGTGTGTGTGTGTGTGTGTGTGTGTGTGTGTGTGTGTGTGTGTGTGTGTGTGTGTGTGTGTGTGTGTGTGTGTGTGTGTGTGTGTGTGTGTGAGCATGTATGTGCGTATACATGTGTGTGTGCATGTATGTGTGTATGTGTGTGATGTGTGTGTTTGGGTGTGCATGTGTGTGCGTGCGTGTGTCCCACCTGTAGACAGACGACGATGAAGAGGACGACGGTGAGCACGGTGACCCGGCGTGAGAGCCAGGCCGTGAGAGAGCGGTGACACCCCTACAGCAAGACGACACGGTCACAACATTCAGCACAACTTCATTACATGGAACAACAACAGGCAGTCCACCATAAAGGACGTAGTTTTCCATGTGTTAATTAATATAATGTTGTTAAGACTATACTAACTATGTTGAAGGCATACTGCCCGCCAAACTGTGTTTAGTAAGCCCGTAACAACGGTTGCAATTTCAAAGCACGACAACGGGTACATATTAAAAATTTAATAGTAAACAAAACATCCAGTTTCAAACCAAGCTTTATTCGGTCGAGTCGGGCTGAGTTAATTTATATACCCTTTGATATTCAATTATGTTCACTTTCCCACGGTCAACACGGCATACTTCCAGTTAGAAATAACTACATCCGCTAATTCTGGGTAGACGAACAGACTACGTCCCTTTAAAGAGATTCTTTGCAAGCTAATATGCATTCGAGATGTACAGTCTCAAAACGTGATCATTTCCCATAAGTACTTTCTTTGCTACTGATGTCTTGCATTTTTATGAATAATTTGGGTGTTATGTATATGCACGCGTAGTGAAACACACGGAGACTGGTGACGTCACACACAGTTAACATGTCAGATTTGGAGGTGAGTTGTTGCATGCAATGGCTTTTTAAATCAGCAATTCCTAGACATAATGTATATTGACAGCTACTTTTAACAATGCAGGAAGTTTATGCATTGTTTATTATCCTGCTTCTAATGCCATCCATCGAGTAACTTTTTGATTAAGTAGAATTATAACATCCGACCTATCAATCCGACTACCCGCGCGGGGGCGACGCAGCAGTCGGTGCGGGTAGGGTCTGTATGTCTACGGGTCTTGCCTTTCCAATCCCCGTTTCCCCACTTATTTGAACCGAAACATGAAAATGTGAGATTCTTATGTTTACAGATTGTTTCTAATGTTATAGCTACGATTGTTAATCAACTTGCCTGGCATGTCATCATTCAATGTAAAAGTTTTAGGTTTCTTAAAAAGTACACAATACCATGTTGCCACGGAATTTTGCGATGCACGAACTTTTGACACTAGCAGATCTGCACTCTAGTATACATAAGTTTTTATCCGTAAATATGTCAAAACAAATATAATAATAGATTAGATCAAGCTGTGCTGCTTCATGTGAATCGCACATTTGATATTAATAGTACTCGAGAATGGCCCATATGTACACAACATTAATTATTAGAGGCCCATGACAATATTGATAAGTGGAACTTCTGATAACTAGAAAGTTATCAGAAGGTCCCTTTATTGGGACCTACGCCCAGGACCGAGGAAAATGATTGGCTTAACTTAGTGAAAATCAACTTATGTGAGTTCGAGTTATCTGGTGCGCACTGTATACGACCAATGCATACAGGTAATTATGTAGAAGCACATTAAAAGTTGGCCAAAGTAATGGATTAATATTTTAGTCTGACTGAATCAATATAACAAGGTTCCCTTGTATTTCTTTTCCATTTAGCCAGCTGTACACTTGGTGATAAGTCCCATGATCTAATATCTAAACTGAATTAATCTGCACAGTGTTGAATTAGTTAACTGATATTTAGGCTCAGTTTCCTAAATTCAACTTTGTTTATTTGCAGGAACATTTTGACCATCAACAGTTTGAAAATAGCCGAACTGATGGAAAGAGGAAATTGAAGAGCTTTACTTAACAGTGCCATTAATTGGACAATGGGTCACCTGACATAAGATGATGTCTGACTTTGTTCTGCCCCATTCTGTTCTGTGCGACATCTACTGGGAAGTTGTACATCACTTCGAGTTTCAAATGGATGTGTGCATCTGATAGCTTTGTGTATAAAAATGCATGACAGTGCTATTAATTGGACAATGTGTTAACTGACACAGTAGTGAAAAAGGTGTCTGCCTTTGTTCTGCCACATTAGTTCCGTGTGGCTTCTGCTGGGAATATGTACATCACTACGTTTCAAATGGATTTGTGCAATCGATTGATTTGTGCAATCGATCGATCGTCATTATGTTGCAAAGTAGGAGTACATAATAAAATGTATACTTTCTTATGCTCATCATGTTTGGATTGTGTTCTACAGCATATTCTTCAAGATTTGTGAAAACAAGTTTGTGTTAAGTGAACTATACTGGGAGTAGTGTATAAAAAGGTGTCGACAAAATTGTTTTTATAATAATTTTGAAAATTCATAAAATCTAAATTTTCCACAACATTCAAAATGTTTTATGGATCTTCTTAGGATTTAGTTAAATACACCAATGATGAATGAAAACAGTGTTTAAAAAATGCGTTACTTTTAAAGTTTTATAATTTTGTAACTTTATTTCCATCAGGTATGCCCCTTGTTGTTACACGGATGCAATATATTTTAATATTTTGTCGACAATAATGTTATTAGCTGGATTTATGGTGCAAACAAAATAATTTTATTATTGACTGTTTCTCAGCTTCAATAAGTTTTTGTTATCTAAACGTTTCATTAAAACTAAACTTTAAAATGTATAGCCAGATGTACCTAGTGAAAAAGTAACATGATAGTACCATAGGCGAGATTTCATGTTTTTATATTCCAACAAAAACAATGCCAATTATTCAGTATGTCACAGGACGGCTTCGTGTGTGGAGAGTTGTTTTTTCTTTTAAATCAATCCGTCTGTCATGAGCTGTCGCTATGTTTATTCCATAAATTTTTCTTTCTTTTCTTTGCTGAATCTGTGACATAAACAGCAGATGGTCCACGTTTCTTTTAGATAATTTCAACTGTCAAGACTCATTCGCATAGCGGTGGATAATCCAAACACACACATATTGATGACGTTTTTCTTGCATCAATTAACTCGGCGTAGCTAATCGAAGTCTGACGGACAGTCCCGAATATTCATGAGCATGCCTTATACGGATCGTGAAGGCGGGACCAAACAGAAACTCCGCGTTTTTTATTAATGTAGTGTCAGGGTCATTAGTGAATAACAAAATAAGTAATAACTGCGTACATTAGAGATTAAAATTCTCAAAGAATCGCTTTAACAAGCGACACATCATCATTGTTTGGATGATGACGAGACAGAGACACTCAAAGAGGTAGACATACACGATGAGGTAGATACACACGACGAGGTACACAGACGCACCCGACGAGACTGGCACACACAACGTACCCGGGTGTAGAGGAAGACGCTGTCCAACAGCCTCAATGTGGCGTCCGTCTGACACTGAGCCTCGTTCTCAAGTCGAGGATGTGATCCAGCGGTGCGCACGCAACAACTCGAGGGTACCGGCTGTGACCGACAGGGGGAGCACGTTAGATGACGGCAATGCTTACATATTAAATACAGTCTTTGTATTTCCATAACTTGCATGAAAACCAAACCTGCCATGAACTGCACACATAGGGGATTAGTTAGGTTGTTGACATTGTGTAATGTGCACATTAACGTAAACGACCACATGCATCGACTGTGTTTACTAGATTTGTAATCCTCAAGAGGACAAATACCCCTTTGTCCAACAAACTGTGGCAGGACAAACTGCCTATTTATGATCACGCACGCAACCGTGCCGTGAATGCACACTCACTCGTGCATGCAATGCAGCGTCCGTTAGTATTTGGTATATTAAAAAATTGCCACAAATAACTATATACAGTATATATATTTTAACCTAATAATTATAAACAAAATCAACCATTCCCCTACGCCCTCAGCTCGAATAACCTGGTAATAACACCCCGAATAACCTGGCAATAACACCCCAAATAACCTGGCAATGACACCCCAAATTACCTGGTAATAACACCACGAATAACCTAGCAATAAGATGCTACCTCACCTATACCGAAATACACTTAGCTGCACAGCTGACTGTTTGGGGAATCCTTTAGGAACCAAGATGATAACGGAAACACAACAAGCTGTAAGTTGAAGTTTGCGAAAATGACAGTATCAGAAAAAGTCGTAGGTTCATCAAGGTGTGAATGTTTCAAGAAGTAGTTGGTAAGGATTCGGTTAAAGTGTGCTTGGCAGGTGATATGTATGAAAGATGTGTATGAGACGTCTCGTGGGATGGGGAAAGGAGGCTGTGTGTGAGAGGTCTCGTGGGATGGGGAGAGAAGACTATGTATGAGAGGTCGCGTGGGATGGGGAGAGGAGGCTGTGGGTGAGAGGTCTCGTGGGATGGGGAGAGGAGGCTGTGTGTGAGAGGTCTCGTGGGATGGGGAGAGGAGGCTGTGTGTAAGAGGTCTCGTGGGATGGGGAGAGGAGGCTGTGTATGAGAGGTCTCGTGGGATGGGGAGAGAAGGCTATGTATGAGAGGTCTCGAGGGATGGGGAGAGAAGGCTGTGTATGAGAGGTCTCGTGGGATGGGGAAAGGAGGCTGTGGGTGAGAGGTCTCATGGGATGGGGAGAGGAGGCTGTGTATGAGTCTCGTGGGATGGGGAGAGGAGGCTGTGTGTGAGAGGTCTCATGGGACAGGGAGAGGAGGCTGTGTGTGAGAGGTCTCATGGGACAGGGAGAGGAGGCTGTGTATGAGAGGTCTCGTGGGATGGGGAGAGAATGCTGTGTATGAGAGGTCTCGTGGGATGGGGAGAGGAGGCTGTGTGTGAGAGGTCTCATTGGATGGCGAGAGAAGGCTATGTATGAGAGGTCTCGTGGGATGGGGAGAGGAGGCTGTGGGTGAGAGGTCTCGTGGGATGGGGAGAGGAGGCTGTGGGTGAGAGGTCTCGTGGGATGGGGAGAGGAGGCTGTGGGTGAGAGGTCTCGTGGGATGGGGAGAGGAGGCTGTGTATGAGTCTCGTGGGATGGGGAGAGGAGGCTGTGTATGAGAGGTCTCGTGGGATGGGGACAGAAGGCTGTGTATGAGAGGTCTCGTGGGATGGGGAGAGGAGGCTGTGTGTGAGAGGTCTCATGGGATGGGGAGAGAAGGCTATGTATGAGAGGTCTCGTGGGATGGGGAGAGGAGGCTGTGTGTGAGAGGTCTCATGGGATGGGGCGAGGAGGCTGTGTGTGAGAGGTCTCATGGGATGGGGAGAGGAGGCTGTGTATGAGTCTCGTGGGATGGGGAGAGGAGGCTGTGTGTGAGAGGTCTCGTGGGATGGGGAGAGAAGGCTGTGGGTGAGAGGTCTCGTGGGATGGGGAGAGGAGGCTGTGTGTGAGAGGTCTCATGGGATGGGGAGAGGAGGCTGTGTATGAGAGGTCTAGTGGGATGGGGAGAGAAGGCTGTGTATGAGAGGTCTCGTGGGATGGGGAGAGGAGGCTGTGTGTGAGAGGTCTCATGGGATGGGGAGAGGAGGCTGTGTGTGAGAGGTCTCATGGGATGAGGAGAGGAGGCTGTGTGTGAGAGGTCTCATGGGATGAGGAGAGGAGGCTGTGTGTGAGAGGTCTCGTGGGATGGGGAGAGGAGGCTGTGTATGAGAGGTCTCATGGGATGGGGAGAGGAGGCTATGTATGAGAGGTGTCGTGGGATGGGGAGAGGAGGCTGTGTACGAGAGGTCTCGTGGGATGGGGATGGAGTGATGAGCCGGAGATAGGGAGTGGGGTCGGGTGATGTAAACGGCAGCGACGGAAGAAGGGGATAGGGAAAGAAGGCTGTGTATGAGAGGTCTCGTGGGATGGGGAGAGGAGGCTGTGTACGAGAGGTCTCGTAGGATTGGGAGAGAAGGCTGTGTATGAGAGGTCTCGTGGGATGGGGATGGAGTGATGAGCCGGAGATATGGAATGGGGTCGGGTGATGTAAACGGCAGCGACGGAAGAAGGACATGACAACTGAGGAGGAGTATCAATGTCTGTTTCACCCGGGAGAAAGAGGAGAGAATCATTATAGGAGACAGATGCTCTACGCCTTAGTAAACCGGCTGGTCGACGTACGTGTCGCCTGTCCCACGTGTCTGTCATGTAGTCCGTGTAGTCCTCAACACCGCAACACTTCATCTGCAACACGCGGCAATCGTCAAGTGTTACATGTCGTCGCGAGCTTATTAAATACACCATTTATTTTAAATATTCCAAAAGTCATTTCAAACAGACGTCGACGGCGACGACGGCGACGACGGCGACTACGATGGCAATGACGACGACTACGACGACGATGGCAATGACGGCGACTGCGACGACGATGGCAATGACGGCGACTACGACTACGACGACGATGGCAATGACGGCGACTGCGACGACGATGGCAATGACGGCGACTACGACTACGACGACGATGGCAATGACGGCGACTGCGACGACGATGGCAATGACGGCGACTGCGACGACGGCGACTACGACTACGATGGCAATGACGGCGACTACGACTACGATGGCAATGACGGCGACTGCGACGACGGCGACTACGACTACGATGGCAATGACGGCGACTACGACGACGATGGCAATGACGGCGACTGCGACGGCGACGGCGACGGCGACGACGGCGACTACGACTACGATGGCAATGACGGCGACTACGACTACGATGGCGAAGGCGACTACGACGACAATGACGGCGACTATGACTACGATGGCAATGACGGTGACTACGACTACGACGGCAATGACGGCGACTACGACTACGACGGCAATGACGGTGACTACGACTACGACGGCAATGACGGTGACTACGACTACGATGGCAATGACGGCGACTACGACTACAATGGCAATGACGGTGACTACGACTACGATGGCAATGACGGTGACTACGACTACGACGGCAATGACGGCGACTACGACTACGATGGCAATGACGGCGACTACGACTACAATGGCAATGACGGTGACTACGACTACGACGGCAATGACGGCGACTACGACTACGATGGCAATGACGGCGACTACGACTACGATGGCAATGACGGCGACTACGACTACGATGGCAATGACGGTGACTACGACTACGACGGCAATGACGGCGACTACGACTACGATGGCAATGACGGCGACTACGACTACGATGGCAATGACGGCGACTACGACTACGATGGCAATGACGGTGACTACGACTACGATGGCAATGACGGTGACTACGACTACGACGGCAATGACGGCGACTACGACTACGACGGCAATGACGGCGACTACGACTACGACGGCAATGACGGCGACTACGACTACGACGGCAATGACGGCGACTACGACTACGATGGCAACGACGGCGACTACGACTACGACGGCAATGACGGCGACTACGACTACGATGGCAATGACGGCGACTACGACTACGATGGCAATGACGGCGACTACGACTACGATGGCAATGACGGCGACTACGACTACGATGGCAACGACGGCGACTACGACTACGACTACGATGGCAATGACGGCGACTACGACTACGATGGCAATGACGGCGACTACGACTACGATGGCAATGACGGCGACTACGACTACGATGGCAACGACGGCGACGTCGACGGCGATGGAAAAGACGGCGACTACGACTACGATGGCAATGACGGCGACTACGACTACGATGGCAATGACGGCGACTACGACTACGATGGCAACGACGGCGACGTCGACGTCGACGGCGATGGCAAAGACGGCGACTACGACTACGACTACGATGGCAATGACGGCGACTACGACTACGATGGCAACGACGGCGCGTACGACGACGACGGCGACTACGACTACGATGGCAATGACGGCGACGTCGACGACGATGACGACGGCGGCGTCGACAACCGGTTGCAAAGGTAGGGAAACAATAGGTGAGTAAAAAGAACTCACCTCTATCTGCAGATAGTCCCACGCGTCGGCGAGGGAGAAACCGACTCCAAAGCGTGCGATAGAGAGCCGGGTTTCCTGCATTGTGTGTCGCATGCCGTCAGCCAACCCGCTCCTGGCCTGGCACCGCAAACATCGGACAATACGTTCTCCATAAGTGTCAATACGTTGGTTTCAAACAAGGTCAGTACTTTTCGCCGAAGTAGTGGCGATGAATTACACCGTAGAATTACGTATATATCTACATATATACTGCAACATCGGCCATGCCCACGGATATAAACATATATACTGCTACCTCGGCCATGCCCACGGATATAAACATATCGCAATATACCCAAAAGAACTTGTAGTCAAGGAAATATATGATTTTATCTCAAACTAATTGCAACAAAAGGTATTTTTGGTGTTTCTTACCCAGAATGGTGTCCTTAACCACCAAGAAAAAGTTCTAAGAATTCCTACTCCGGGAACACCCCTAAAACATCGAAAAACAAAATGGCTGCCAAAAATCATATTATTGCTCACAAGTATGGTTCTAAGAGAGGTAGATTCATGATTTAAAGTTTGATTCTAATGTTTTCGACATCACATAATCTAATAAACACAATACAAATTTCGTTTGAATATTCTGTGAAGGTAAATGGTGCAAACTCAAGGTCATTCAATGCTATGTGATGCTGCAAAAACAGAAATACTTTTTTTCACATTTTAAAATATTCATTGTATCTTTGACGACAACATGTCTGCAACATATTATGTGGTACTTAAAGAAACACGTGCGCACATATGTTGTTGGCACATAGTAAAGTTATCAAAACTAAAATATTTAGACCCCAGGGCACCTCTGAATTTGGCCGCGAAACCTAATAATCCTCATGTCTTGAGAACTGCGTCACGTACAGCCGTCATCGTGGGATCAAATATAGGTTGTCGGGGGTAGCGATTTCAAATGTGTTATGGGTGAAATTGTCCGACATTCACATCCGCAATTATTAAAGATGGCGGCCATCGACACTATTCTCTCTATATCTTATGAACTACGCCACCCAGAGCAGCATTGTTGGTGTCGGAATAAAAATGTGTGGACACCAATTTCAATTTATTCAAATATTTTGCATTTGACCTTCCTTAACTTGCCTACCCACCAATATAGAAAATGGCGGCCAATAAAACCAATTATTTCCATACCTTTAGAACTACAGCATATAAAGTTTTTTTTTCTTCGAAATGGAGGTTGTCCGGGATAGCTATTTAAAATAGTTTTGGATTGACCTTGCCGACATTCACATCCGCCAGTTGTAAAAGAAATGGCAGCCGTTAAAACGACTGTTTATTTCAAATCATAAGAAGTGCGTCACACAAAGCTGTAATTATGATACCAAATGTAGTGTAGTCAACGAAGGTAATTACTTCACATAATTAACTTTTTACCTCGTCTGATATCCATAGCCGACATTTTTAAAGATGGCGACTGTCAACAAATGTAAGCTTATATTTAGAAAAAGGTGCTTGATATTCACTTTCGTGGTGCTTCACATTTCCCGCCACATTTTAATGTAGCACAGTTTCCCCTTTCTGCATGTACAGGTGTTCGGCTTTCACACAGCCACACTTCAACAGTTCCCGACAGGCTTGCGAGGCTTGCGGTAATGTTGTCCACAACGATGTCCAACTCTCTCCCCGAGATGGCCATCCCTCTGGAGACATGATGTCTAGCACTGGAGGAAGTAGGCTTGTTGTCTCCCAACTGTGACCTCCCTGGTGATGGGCACGCTTTGTGTGTTGATGTAATGCGGCCCGTGTCGGTGGAAGGTTATTGATTTGTCTTCCTTTCTGTGTGAACTGTTGCCTTCTAGTTTCATTCACATTCACTTGACAGCTTATTCGGTCGTACATCAGAATGGTGAACCTCTCGATGGTTGACATTACAGCCTCCACATCCTGATGCGACGGTGCGTCTGACACAGAATGCGTCAGTGGCTCCTGGGTAGGCATTCAACGTGTCCCACGCACTTTTCTTTCCCTTACTTTAAAAAGCTGACGTTGTCGCATCCGGTGAACGCATTGAAAAAACACACTCTAGGTCCAAGCGAGAGTGATATCAATATAGGAAACAAGTCGCTGATGTAGCAGTTCCACTGTGTCGTTGAACGTACTAATGACCGACTTGCTTGTGTGCTGTCGCAGATCACCAACAACGTGGCTCAAGAATGGGGACAACTCCGTTTTGTTCTCATCACACGACAAGAAGTCACGCCACTGTCTTGGCAGAGGCGAATTGTGATCCCCACGACGGCGAACACCCTTCTCCCTCCGTTGTCTTGCATGGTCTTTAAAACTGCCAGATTACAGACATCGCAGACAATATCAACACACGATGTATACTGCTAGGCTGTGACATAACAGATGCAGCAAATTCCTTCGCTCAATATTGACCGATAGTTGCTGAAGTTTGCGCCTTCAACATGTTGACGGCTGCTGCACCATCAATGACAACATAAACGCGTGGAGTCGTTGGACAACTGTCTTGTTGACGCGGAATAACTTTCTCAAAACGGCATGTGATATTTTACTTCGTTCCAGTGAGCAGTTTCCCATCATGTGGCAGCGACGGCGGACATGCTTGGTTCTCATCATATTTAAAATGGACGATGCTAATGTCAGCGAAGGTCAAATAAAACATGTTTGAGACATTTGAGATCGCAGTCCGATTACATATATTTTGACTCCAACATGAATACTTAACCTGACTTAGTTCTTGGGATATGACGAAATTGGGTTTCACGTCCGCCATTTTTGTTAAATGCCTGACATGTAAGTCGGACAAGGTTAAAAGTAGAAGTAGCATATATGAAATGATTACCCAGGGATACATATATTTTGACACAATGAGTGTCAGCAGTATATGACGTAGTTCTTAAGGTAGTAATAATTGGTTTTAGCGGCAGCCATTTTCTAAAAATTGCACATATGAATGTCAACAAAGGTCAAATGCTAAATATTTGAATATACTGGAGTTGGTGTCCACATATTTTTATTCTGACACCAACAGTGCGGCTCTGAATTGTGTAGTTCATAAGATATAGACAAAATAATGTCGATGGCCGCCATCTTTAAAAATGGCGGATATGAATGTCGGACAAGGTCATCAATAACACATTTGAAATTGGCATCCCCGAAAACCTATATTTTGTTCCAAGATGACGGCTGTATGTGACGCAGTTTTCAAGATATGAGGATTATTAGTGTTGCGGCCATTAAAAAAATTGCCGCCAATGGCGCCCAGGGCAAATTCAGAAATGCCCTGGGGTCTAATTATTTTTGGCGTTGATAACTTTTCACTATGTGCCAAGTTTCGTGCTGTTATCAAAAAGTGCACGATCCGTCAAAATAATGCCGTTATTTGCCGTATTAAATAGACGTAGACTCCTGTTGATAGTGACGATGGCGTTGGTGTGAATACAGTCTGTTCACCTCTCTTCATACAAAATATGTATACATATGTTTCTTTAAGTACAACGTAATGTGTTGCAGACATGTCGTCGTCAAAGATACAATGACCATTTGAAAATGTGAAATCAGTATTTGTGTTTTTGCATCATCATATAGCTTTAAAATGACATTGACTTTGCACCAATGACCTTCACAGAATATTCAAACGAAATTTATATTGTATTTATTGGATTCTGTGATGTCAAAGACATTAGAATCAAACTTTAAATCATGAATCTACCTCACCTAGAACCATAGTTGTGAGCAATATGATTTTGGCGGCCATTTTGTTTTTCGGTGTTTTAAAGGTGTTCCCGGGGTAGGATTTCTTGGAATGTTTTATTGGTGGTTAAGGACACCATTCTGGGTAAGAAACACCAAATATACATTTTGTTGCAATTAGTTTGAGGTATACCATTTTTTCACATAATAATGCCTGGACTATTGCGTCATTAAAACATAACACAATTAATTGGATGGCGCGACTGGCGAACTGGGAACACGATTCTTATGACGGCAAAACCTAGGCAATGGATAGTGGAGCCACCAGTTTGATATGTAGGAATGAGTTATGTCAGGCTATTTGTCACAATAGAGCGGCCTATTAAATATATAATCTAGTAAACCAATGGCTACTACTACTGCTATTCTTAATTATTATTATGATGATTATTATTATTAGTGAAACTAAGACACCAATGCAGCCTCCTCCATTCGCACTGCGGCAGACCTCACACACCTGTTTCTTGTATATCGTCAGCACCAGCCCGACGACAAAGTTGACACAGAGGAGACCAGCCAACACACCGACGTACTGAAATGATAAACAATGAACACGGACACATACTGTAACAATAAACAGCCAAAACACTGGCGTACTGAAATAAATTATAAACAATGAACACGGACACATACTGTAACAATAAACAGCCAACACATCGACGTACTGAAATAAATTATAAACAATGAACACGGACACATACTGTAACAATAAACAGCCAACACATCGACGGACTGAAATAAATTATAAACAATGAACACGGACACGTGATGTAACAATAAACAGCCAACACATCGACGGACTGAAATAAATTATAAACAATGAACACGGACAGGTGATGTAACAATAAACAGCCAACACACCGACGTACTGAAATTATAAACAATGAACACATGCTGTAACAATAAACAGCCAACACACCGACGTACTGAAATTATAAACAATGAACACATGCTGTAACAATAAACAGCCAACACACCAACGTACTGAAATTATAAACAATGAACACATGCTGTAACAATAAACAGCCAACACACCGACGTACTGAAATTATAAACAATGAACACATGCTGTAACAATAAACAGCCAACACACCGACGTACTGAAATTATAAACAATGAACACATGCTGTAACAATAAACAGCCAACACATCGACGGACTGAAATTAATTATAAACAATGAACATGGACACGTGCTGTTACAATAAACAGCCAACACACCGACGGACTGAAATAAATTATAAACAATGAACACGGACACGTGCTGTAACAATAAACAGCCAACACACCGACGTACTGAAATAAATTATAAACAATGAACACGGACACATTATGTAACAATAAACAGCCAACACACCGACGCACTGAAATTACAAACAATAAACACGGACACGTACTGTAACAATAAACAGCCAACACACCGACTTACTGAAATTACAAACAATGAACACGGACATATATTGTAACAATAAACAGCCAACACACCAAAGTACTGAAATTACAAACAATAAACACGGACACGTACTGTAACATTAAACAGCCAACACACCGACGTACTGAAATTACAAACAATGAACACGGACACATACTGTAACAATAAACAGCTAACACACCGACGTACTGAAATTACAAACAATGAACACGGACATAACTTATAGTGTATTACACTACAACCTACTGAATTGTACACAGCAAACATACTTTATTAAATGATATTGTGTTGCGTCGTCTCCTCAACAGAGGCAGCACAAGTGACGACGTCCCTGTCACTGCAATCACCCAGATTGCCCATCGGATGACGTCACTTCCTTGCGGATCTATTGCGATCAAACTCAGTTTTTCGGTTCGGAGATCGCGCCGGAAGTTGAAGGCCGTGAGCAGTGAGACAAGGCCTGACATCTGGCGAGTAATAAAGGCAACACTAAATATTCTACAGTCAAACTGCGGTTGCTTTGTCAGTCGAAGTTATTGTTATTATTATGAACTAATATGTTTTCGCCTATGAATACGTTTTTTTTTAATAGATACGGTAATGAGTATCCAGTGACGGAATTAATCTCTACCAGCGATGCGTGTACGCATGTACACACGTACACGCGCACGCGCACACACATGCACGCATGTAAGTTATAATTAATAAAGGTACCTAAACAAATAAAAACGACAATGACGACGTATAATACTGTGTTTAATAACAAAGTAGCGATGACAAATAATGATAACAACAAGTCCTTCCATGACAAATAATTACAATAACAAGTCCTCCAGAAGAAGTAAATATAATATCAAGTCTTACTAGGACAATTAATAATTATAGCAAGACCTACCAGGACAAAAGCAGCGTCTACTTTGACAGGAGGTAGATATACGGTCATCGCTGTCTGTTCATCCGGGCTGGATTCGTCTGGCACTGGATTCGTCTGAGAATTCGACGAACTGTCTGAAGAGAAAACCGGAAAATGCTATTGTAAGCACGACAAGTGATATTTCATAACTGTATTAGTTGGTGATGTTGGTCGTCAGTGAGTGTATCTACGTTCGCCAGTTGGCAGCAGTCTTGATGAACCGGACCAAAGATAGATAAACGGGGGGGGGGGATGTACAACTCCAAACATGTCAAAACACTCACTTAGTGGTTACTAGCACCCTTATGGCTCGTCCGATCTCAACGATCTTGATATCGTTTGAAAGCTTACCCTTTCGACTGTTCTAACAGATAAATGGTTTTCCCCATAATAACCCCTAAAATAGTCAATAAAAGGACATACAACCATGCCGTTTCCGGTGTTTAGAACGATGTTGGTTCCCCGACACAGTTCACCCATTTACCGATTGAGGCGCAACTTTCTGATTTCTTGCTATAATGTCCACCCACTTTTAAACGGCGACGAAACTGACACTCTCGACGTCAGCATGACTTCAAAATAACGAATATCAACCAAGGATCCTATAGTTAAACAGGAGGCGTCACTGGGCGAGATCATGGCAGTCTACAATTTAACAAGATTTAACAAGATTTAACAAGATTGCCATCCAGAGAATTAACTCTAGATGGCAGGTGGACAAGGAAGCCCTTTGGCTTATCGATAGTCCAACCCTTTTATTTACACATATCCAGCCCTTCTGAGGTATGTGTCGATTTTATTTTAAAACATAGTCACACTACTAGCACCCACACAATCATCAGATAATCTGTTCCATACATTCACGTTCCTTTGTGAAAATGAAAACTTTCTTACGTCTAATCTACACTGTTCCTTTACTAATGTAACTTCATGTCCTCTAGTCTTTCTATCTTTCTTAACTGAAAAAAACATATTTCTATCAATATTTTTATAACCATTCAATATTTTAAACACTTCTATCTGATCTCCTCTCAATCTCCTGGTCTCTAGTGTTGTTAAACCACATTCTTTTAGGCGTTTTTCATAACTAAGATCCCTCAGTTTTGGTATCATTTTAGTCGCTCTCCTCTGTACTCTTTCTATCTATGTCCTTCTTGCGGTATGGCCTCCACGCTTGTATACAATATTCTAAATGAGGCTTAACTATTGTTTTGTACAGCGGTATTATTAGTTCTTTTTCTTTATATGCTATATTTCGCCTAATCAATCCAAGGATTTGATTTCCTTTTGAAGCTGCAATTCCACACTGCTCTGAAACCTTCATGTCAGCACTAATTGTCAGCCCTAATGGGAGTATTTGTCCGCCATTGGGAGGCTGGCACGTGCGTTAGTGCATATATGTTCTGGATTGGCGCAGCTCCAGAATGGCGGACTAACCGCTTCATATACGTACTTTTTAACAAGGCGAACAGCGAGCGCTGGCCCGTCTTGTATTGATACACGGTCTATGATATCAACCAACCAAAAAGAATTTTGACCTTTAGCCACAGTTGGTTGGCATACGTTATTGTGACCTCACGCCAACATAGCGAACGCCGCCGTCAATGCACGTCAGTTTCGCCTCCGTTTAAAGTGGGTGGAGCTAATCACTTGAAATCTAGAAAATGTGAAGTCCGCATGTATGAATCCTATGCAAATGTGACGCAGCGCCGCAATCGGAAGATTTGTTTACTCAGTACCCACCGCTAACATCGTTCGGAACCGTACAGAACACCGAAAACGGCACGACTGTACGTTCGTTTATATAAATTCTATATGTTGTTACCGGGAAATGTAGATAGTCGCTAGAATAACAGAAAGTGCTAGCTTTCATATCGTACCAATATCATCGGACGAGCTGTGAAGGTGTTAGACCTTTGAGTTTAATGTTTTGGACGTGTTTGGAGTTGCATATTTTTTCCGCTCGCTTATCTATGTTTGACCGGACTCATAACATGCAACCATAACTCAAGTATCTGCATCGCGATATTCTTGCAGACTAACTAAATGGGGGCGACTTAGATTTAACAAGATTGCCATCCAGAGAATTAACTCTAGATGGCAGGTGGACAAGGAAGCCCTTTGGCTTATCGAGAGTCCAACCCTTTTATCTACATATATCCAGCCCTTCTGAGGTATGTGTCGATTTTATTTTTAAACATATTCACACTACTAGCACCCACACAATCATCAGATAATCTGTTCCATACATTCACAGTCCTTTGTGAAAATGAAAACTTTCTCACGTCTAATCAACACTGTTCCTTTACTAATGTAACTTCGTGTCCTCTAGTCTTTCTATCTTTCTTAACTGAAAAAAACATATTTCTATCAATATTTTCATAACCATTCAATATTTTAAACACTACTATCTGATCTCCTCTCAATCTCCTGGTCTCTAGTGTTGTTAAACCACATTCTTTTAGGCGTTTTTCATAACTAAGATTCCTCAGTTTTGGTATCATTTTAGTTGCTCTCCACTGTACTCTTTCTAGCATATCTATGTCCTTCCTGCGGTATGGCCTCCACGCTTGTATACAATATTCTAAATGAGGCCTAACTATTGTTTTGTACAACGGTATTATTAGTTCTTTTTCTTTATATGCTATATTTCGCCTAATCAATCCAAGGATTTGATTTCCTTTTGAAGCTGCAATTCCACACTGCTCTGAAACCTTCTTGTCAGCACTAATTGTCAGCCCTAAGTCTTTTTCTTTTACAGTAGTACTTAGTACAGTTCCCCCCATTGTATATTCTACATATTCGTTCCCATGTCCTGTGTGAAGGCATTTACATTTCCCAAAATTGAACAACATTTGCCACTTTTCAGACCATTTGATCAACCTGTCAAGATCAACTTGTAAATGCTGTCTATCTCCATCACTTTTAATCCTTCTAAACACTTGTGTATCATCTGCAAATTTCAACACCTTGCTAGCTATATCATCGTCCAAATCGTTTATATATATTAAGAATAATATAGGTCCCAGTACTGATCCCTGTGGAACCCCACTCAAAACTGATTTCCAGTTTGAAGCCTCCCCGTCAACCACTACCCGTTGTCTTCTGTCAATCAGCCATTTTTCTCTCCATTTAATTAAACCATTTCCTATGCCATGGGCCTTTAGTTTAAGCAGTAATCTTTGATGTGGCACTTTGTCGAAATCTTTTTGAAAATCTAAGTAGATGATATCTACTGGTGATCCCTCGTATACCCACTTAGTGATATCTTCAAAAAAACATAACATATTTGTTAAGCATGACCTCGCTTTTAGAAACCCATGTTGAGATGGGTTTATAAAGTTATGTTTAGCAAGAAAATCCACCATGTGATCTTTAATTAGTCTTTCTAATAATTTACTAATCACCGATGTTAAACTCACTGGTCTATAATTATTTGACTTGTTTCTCGAACCTTTTTTAAGTAACGGTATAATGTTTGCTTCTTTCCATTCTAAAGGAACCACTCCCTCTTCTAATGACAAGTTGAAAACTGTTGCAAGCGGTATGCTAATTTGTTCTACAGTTTCCAATAGTAGTTTGGGTGGAATACCATCCACTCCACGTGATTTATTATCCTTCATAGCCCTAATTTTCTTAGCTACCATTTCTGGGGTTACAATTAACTGTCTTAAATAGTCTGATTCTGCCCCCTAGAACTTAGCCTCTGGTACTGGCAGTGAACTAATGTCTTCTCTGGTAAACACTGAACTAAAATACTCATTCAGGTCTTCTGCCATTAAGAATCCCTCTGATATTATATTTCCAGCACTATCTTCTAGAGGACCGACCTTATCCTGAACTTTCTGTTTGCTTCGAACATACGCATACAAACTCTTGCTGTCATGTTTTATATTACAAGCTAATTGATGTTCATAGCTTCTCTTTGAATTTCAAATTTCAGCTGTAGCTTGGTTTAGTGCTTCTTTATAAATGTTGTAGTCTTCGTCATTTCCAGTACATCTATATGACTTCCACATCATTTGTTTATTCTTAATTTTTCTAATGGCTTCTTTCGATAAGTGTTTCTTTTTGGACCGTTTCCCGTGTTTTTAAGGGAACAAATTTGACGATGATGCATTCAATTTCACTCTTTAAGATATTCCAGCATTCTGCTGCTGTCTTATTCTTCAGTGTGTTATTCCAGCCTATCTTTGCTAAATATTTCCTTATGTCCTTATATTTTCCTTTGTGGAAATTGCTCCTATACTGCTTTTTACTATTCCTTTCTGATTTTACTTTGATGATAAAATGTATTTGGTTGTGATCACTATTCCCCAATGGCACACATATCTTGACATTGTCAACTAATTCATTCTGTGAGGACAAAACTATGTCTAACACATTCTCTACCCTGGTTTGTTCTAGCACATGTTGAGAAAGGAAACTATCTTGTACTAAAACTAAAAACTTGTGGTCTCCCCACGACTAGAGCCCTGAATTCAAATTACAAATGTCTCAATTCATAATTTGTCTGTCTCATTTTAATGAGCATCTGATATATCGGTGGTTGCCCATGATTCAGTTATACCTATTATGTGAGGGTCAATATCTTCTACCATAATGTTTAGTTCATTTCTGTTGTTTACTATACTCCTTGCATTTAAACAAACACATTTATATCCAGCTTCAGAACAGTTTTCCAGACTGTTCTTTGCTGAATTATTTGTGCTGTCTTTATCTATGCCTCCAGTTTCAGGCTTCTCTGCGAGTCCCCCCTGCGAATCTAGTTTAAATAGATGCAACCTGTCCCACTGTCAACAGATCGCAGCAGATTATCTGAGAATACTGCTGCCCCCTTTCCACTTAGATGGAGGCCATCTCTCATGTACATGTCTTCTCTCCCAACAAAGTACCCCCATAAATCTATGAATCCCACGCCCTCTTCTTCACACATCTGCTCAACTAGTGCGTTGATCGCCATCCTCTTACAGTTTCTGTATCTTGCCCCCCCTTCCTCCCATTACTGGCAAAATTCCTGTGAGAACAACCTGTTCCACTCTTGTCTTCTTTAGCTTCCTCACTAGATGTCTGTACTTCTGAACTATCCCAGTTGTTCCCTCCTTGTCTGCATTGTTTGTCCCTACGTGTACTAGTATAGACCCTCCCTTGCCATGCCCCAATACCTTCTCTACCCTTTCGGTCACATGCTCTATCCTAGCCCCCGGTAGACATACAACAACGTCCTTCCCCTCGCATATAGTCTTGTCTGTTTTTCTCAAAATTGAATCGCCCATAAACACTCTCTCTTTTCTCCTTGCCCCCTCAATCACTACCTCGGAGTAACTCCTCCGGTTTGCATGTCTGGTTGTTGTCTTTTCCTCTTGCCGTCTTCTTTCCTGTCACATTCTCTTCCATTCCCTTCTTTCTTGTCGCGTTTTCTCTTGTCCCCTTTCCTCCTGTCATCTTCTCTTCTAGCACATTTACTCTCACATCCTTTCGTCCCTTCATCTTTCCTCCCATCACATTTTCTTCTCTCCTCTCCCGTCCCTTTTCCCCGGCTACCTCCTTCACTACGGTCACTTTCTCCCCTGTTACCTTCACGCCTGTCATGTTTTCTGTTTTTTGCTGAACTCTCTGTCTTCTTCCATCAGTCTTCTGTCTCACAGTCTTTCCAACTGCCCCTGTGGTAACTACCTCTTCACCACCTGTATCGCTGTCATGTAGTCCGTCAAACACCCGGCCTGGCACACACGTACCGAGATCTTGACGCCAACGGTTCGTCGACTGATAACAAATAATCCATCAGTCAAAGGCATCCGTCCCCTAAGTAGTAGGTTTTTAACGCGAAATGTCAAGTCCTATAGCATCCATTGGGACGGCGCCTCAAATCTCCAACAGCACCTCTCCCGCACGCCTTCCGACATTATGTTCGACAACAGTGAAGTGCTGATGCTAAGGTTCAGTCCCTCCTCCAATATTCAACTCGTTCCGGAGGTTACCCAAAGCCGCTATGACCAATTTGTGAGATAGCGTCGTTTTGTGAAGCGTGGTTTTCTCGTTGAAAATTTTTTTTGGAAGTATTTCACTTTATAAAACAATTTCTAACAATACTCTGTTGATGAAATAATGTCTAGTTATGTTAACTATTGATAGTTTGCGCAAACGTTTCTTCCAAATGGTGTATATAACAGCATATTCAACAAGCAACACTATACAGCGGAAAGTGTTGTCGTGTTTGGTCGCTAGGGGTCACTACCGTGTTATGATGGCTGCTTAAATTTAACAATCAGAACAAAGATTCCGCTTTCTCCGTAACTGCCAACTTCGTTCCTCTCTATTTTACGCATAATCCAAGGGTATCTTAAATAAAGGTAATGCACGTATTATGTTGACGGGTGCCAGGTTGATGTGGTGAAATAAAACGGCTGCTACTACAACTAGTACAAGCGTTCGTACTCGCTGACCTAGTTTCATAAGCCAGTTGCACGTGTTGTCGCTTCGCATCACTAGTTACAGCCAACCTACCTGCGAACAAACCCGGCACCATTCGTTTGATGTACCTATCTGAAATACATGATTTTCATGTCGTCTAATGTCGCAACACGTATATTATATATGGTTTAATTTCACAGCTGCAGAGACCCGCATCGATTCGTACACAAAGGGAGACTTCCGTGAATGTAATCCCCCGCCATTGCTCGGGCCAGATGAAAAAAGGGAGAAGCCGTTATTTGATGCCGGCCCGGATCATCGTCATGGAGACGGCTAATCAAGCTGGTGACTGTGGCGCTGTCCACCCAACGATTGTACCGGACGCAGTGTGCTTCCATAACCTCCATAACCTCTCCATAAACCCATAACCTCTCTCTAACCGCAATACCTTTCCTTAAACCCTCCGCAACCTCTCCCTAAGGCCCACCTTAACCTCCCTAAACCATACCTAACCTCCGTAACCTCTCCCTGACCTCCCTAACCTCTCCCTACGCCCTCTCTAACATATGTGTAGCATCTCCCCAAACCCCTAACTTCTCCATAAACTCTATAACATCTCCCTATAACCATTCCCCAAACTACCCCTCTTTAAAGGACGCTCGCAAACCTTCACCACTTTCGCTGTTCTCCAACTTATCAAAGAGTCTCAGACAAACTGGTCTTCTACACAAGTTTTTCTTTGCAACATGCTCTTTATGCCAAACTTTCTTAGCACCAAGCTCTCTTTGCACCATGTCCTCTTTGCACAAAACTCTCTTTACATCATGCTCCCTTTCCACCATGCTATCCACCTTACTCTCTTTGCACAAAGCTCTCTTTACATCATGCTCCCTCCCTTTCCATCATGCTCTCCACCTTACTCTCTTTGCACAAAGCTCTCTTTACGTCATGCTCCCTTTCCACCATGCTCTCCACCTTACTGTCTTTGCACAAAGCTCTCTTTACATCATGCTCCCTTTCCACCGTGCTCTCCACCTTACTCTCTTTGCACAAAGCTCTCTTTACATCATGCTCCCTTTCCACCATGCTCTCCACCTTACTCTCTTTGCACAAAGCTCTCTTTACGTCATGCTCCCTTTCCACCATGCTCTCCACCTTACTGTCTTTGTACAAAGCTATCTTTACATCATGCTCCCTTTCCACCATGCTCTCCACCTTACTCTCTTTGCACAAAGCTCTCTTTACGTTATGCTCCCTTTCCACCATGCTCTCCACCTTACTCTCTTTGCACAAAGCTCTCTTCGCACAAAGCCCTTTGCACCACTCTTTGCAACATTCTCTTTTTGCGCATTGCTCTCTGCACCAAACTGCCTCAACACCACACCTTCTGAACACAAGCACTATTTTAGAATACTCTCTCTTTTACTCTCTTTGCGCCAAGCTCTTTGCACTAAATTCTCTTTGCAATATGCTCTCCTCGCGTCACGCTCCCTTTACAACATACTCCCTTTCCACCAAGCTCTCTTTGCAACATCTCTCTTTCCGTCATACTCTCCATAGCGTCTCGCCGCGCTATGGAGCTAATGGCCGTATAGTCGACGGTACGGCCCTTTAATAAAACACTATCAACGTTGCCATTAATCCCTCACCTGTGCCGTCAACGGCTCACCGCCGCAGAAGGAAGGCAGTCAGTCGTCTAATTAATTTGGCCGATGTCGTGCGGTGTGTCGCCGTGACAGGTGTGTGTTTGGGACGATGGATGACGTCTCCAAGTCGTTGCTATGCGTGTTGTCAGCTTCCAGGCCGTCACTTGCCGGTCCAGTAGACGTGCCTCAGGCCCGTGCCGTGCCGGGCTCGCAGGACGCGAAGTGAATTTAAAACGGGAGCTGTTGTTATGAATGGTAAACGTGTACAGGATGTTGATATTACACTGTTCAGAGCAGGACTTGCGTGTTGAAGTATGCCAGTATTACGATTGTGCTGCAAAGTTAGCTGCGCGAAGTCGTCAACTACATCTAATGTTTATGGATAAGTCTGTTTCTCTATTAAAAGACAATTACTACAATACAATACAGTTTTACGCGATTATTCTCTGCTAATCCATTCTTCAATGTTATACATATACACTGTTACAATAATTCGGCCAATTACAATACACTGGAACAGTTTAAACCATTAGAAATTGCGTGTTTACATATTTAGGCTGATGCATAAGAGAGGCCCTCCGACCTAATTAACAAACTTATTAAAGGCCAACACGCACCAACTCCACGATAAACAACTGGTGTCACGCGATGATTTTGGCGAATAGTAATTATTGTGTATTTTGTTTCTTTAAATATTAAACAAGATACGCTGTCTACGTCAATATGGCCGTAGCGTACCTGGATACCGCGACCACTGGTCCCTGGATGCTCTTCGTCCTGGACAATGTGCATTCGCGTCACTGACACAAACGTTCAAACATGACGCATGTTGTTGCATCACTCGTCGCTGTGTGTCACGTACGACCTTGGGTTCCATCATCAGCGGCAGTAGCCTCGTCCAACATCGACCACTGGGGACGTGTAGTATGGTCCGCGTGTCACTTCTGTCAGTGGTAGTAATTTGTTGCCAATTTTTACATGTTCTGCTTTTCTTCACGCCTATACAATTCTGTCGTAGGATGAGTCCCGTGACAGTCGCTCAAGTTGCGTCTCATTGTTACCTTGCTGACCTCAGTCGCCTTAAGACATAATATCTAATGCATTGTTTGCATCATTAGACTATGGCTTGTTATTCTCCTCTTATTTCCCTATATGTCCTGGTTGAGGCTGGCTGCTATATGTCGGGGGTAAGACTGGCTCCTATATGTCGAGGGTGATGCTGGCTCCTCTATGTCCGGGTGAGGCTGGCTCCTATATGTCGGGGGTAAGACTGGCTCCTATATGTCCGGGGTAACTATGGCTCCTATATGTCCGGGGTGATGCTGGTTCCTATATGTCGGGGGTGATGCTGGCTCCTATATGTCGGGGGTGATGCTGGCTCCTATATGTCCGGGTTGAGGCTGGCTCCTATATGTCGGGGGTGAGACTGGCTCCTACATGTCGGGGGTGATGCTGGCTCCTATATGTCCGGGATGAAGCTGGCTCCTATATGTCGGGGGTGAGGCTGGCTCCTATATGTCGGGGTGAGGCTGGCTCCTATATGTCGTGGTGAGGCTGGCTCCTATATGTCGGGGGTAAGACTGGCTCCTATATGTCCGGGGTGACTATGGCTCCTATATGTCCGGGGTGATGCTGGTTCCTATATGTCGGGAGTGATGCTGGCTCCTATATGTCGGGGGTGATGCTGGCTCCTATATGTCCGGGTTGAGGCTGGCTCCTATATGTCCGGGGTGAGACTGGCTCCTACATGTCGGGGGTGATGCTGGCTCCTATATGTCCGGGATGAAGCTGGCTCCTATATGTCGGGGGTGAGGCTGGCTCCTATATGTCGGGGTGAGGCTGGCTCCTATATGTCTGGTGTGAGACTGGCTCCTATATGTCGGGGATGAGGCTGGCTCCTATATATCCGGTGTAAGGCTGGCTCTTATATGTCTGGGGTGAGACTGGCTCCTATATGTCGGGGTGAGGCTGGCTCCTATATGTCCGGTGTGAGGCTGGTTCCTATATGTCCGGTGTGAGGCTGGTTCCTATATGTCCGGTGTGAGGCTGGCTCCTATATGTCTGGTGTGAGACTGGTTCCTATATGTCCGGTGTGAGGCTGGCTCCTATATGTCTGGTGTGAGACTGGCTCCTATATGTCGGGGGTGAGGCTGGCTCCTATATGTCGGGGGTGAGACTGGCTCCTACATGTCCGGTGTGAGGCTGGCTCCTATATGTCTGGTGTGAGACTGGCTCATATATGTCGGGGGTGAGACTGGCTCCTATATGTCCGGTGTGCGGCTGGCTCCAATATGTCTGGTGTGAGACTGGCTCCTATATGTCCGGTGTGAGTCTGGCTCCTATATGTCTGGTGTGAGACTGGCTCCTATATGTCGGGTGGTGAGGCTGGCTCCTTTATGTCCGGTGTGAAGCTGGTTCCTATATGTCCGGTGTGAGGCTGGCTCCTATATGTCTGGTGTGAGACTGGCTCCTATATGTCGGGGGTGAGACTGGCTCCTATATGTCCGGTGTGCGGCTGGCTCCAATATGTCTGGTGTGAGGCTGGCTCCTATATGTCCGGTGTGAGGCTGGCTCCTATATGTCCGGTGTGAGGCTGGCTCCTATATGTCCGGTGTGAGGCTAGCTCCTATATGTCTGGTGTGAGGCTGGCTCCTATATGTCGGGGGGTGAGGCTGGCTCCTATATGTCTGGCGTGAGGCTGGCTCCTATATGTCCGGTGTGAGGCTGGCTCCTATATGTCTGGTGTGAGGCTGGCTCCTATATGTCCGGTGTGAGGCTGGCTCCTATATGTCTGGTGTGAGGCTGGCTCCTATATGTCCGGTGTGAGGCTGGCTCCTATATGTCTGGTGTGAGGCTGGCTCCTATATGTCCGGTGTGAGGCTGGCTCCTATATGTCTGGTGTGAGGCTGGCTCCTATATGTCCGGTGTGAGGCTGGCTCCTATATGTCTGGTGTGAGGCTGGCTCCTATATGTCCGGTGTGAGGCTGGCTCCTATATGTCCGGTGTGAGACTGGCTCCTATATGTCCGGTGTGAGGCTGGCTCCTATATGTCCGGTGTGAGACTGGCTCCTATATGTCTGGTGTGATACTGGCTCCTATATGTCTGGTGTGAGGCTGGCTCCTATATGTCCGGTGTGAGGCTGGCTCCTATATGTCTGGTGTGAGGCTGGCTCCTATATGTCTGGTGTGAGGCTGGCTCCTATATGTCCGGTGTGAGGCTGGCTCCTATATGTCTGGTGTGAGGCTGGCTCCTATATGTCCGGTGTGAGGCTGGCTCCTATATGTCCGGTGTGAGGCTGGCTCCTATATGTCCGGTGTGAGACTGGCTCCTATATGTCTGGTGTGAGGCTGGCTCCTATATGTCTGGTGTGAGGCTGGCTCCTATATGTCCGGTGTGAGGCTAGCTCCTATATGTCTGGTGTGAGGCTGGCTCCTATATGTCCGGTGTGAGGCTGGCTCCTATATGTCTGGTGTGAGGCTGGCTCCTATATGTCCGGTGTGAGGCTGGCTCCTATATGTCCGGTGTGAGGCTGGCTCCTACATGTCCGGTGTGAGGCTGGCTCCTATATGTCGGGGGGTGAGGCTGGCTCCTATATGTCCGGTGTGAGACTGGCTCCAATATGTCTGGCGTGAGGCTGGCTCCTATATGTCCGGTGTGTGAAGCTGGTTCCTATATGTCCGGTGTGACTGGCTCCAATATGTCTGGTGTGAGGCTGGTTCCTATATGTCCGGTGTGAAGCTGGTTCTCATATGTCCGGTGAGGCTGGCTCCTATATGTCTGGTGAGACTGGCCTTATATGTCGGGGGTGAGGCTGGCTCCTATATGTTTGGGGTGAGGCTGCCCCTACATGTCCGGTGTGAGGCTGGCTCCTATATGTCGGGGGGTGAGGCTGGCTCCTATATGTCCGGTGTGAGACTGGCTCCAATATGTCTGGTGTGAGGCTGGCTCCTATATGTCCGGTGTGAAGCTGGTTCCTATATGTCCGGTGTGAGGCTGGCTCCTATATGTCTGGTGTGAGACTGGCTCCTATATGTCGGGGGGTGAGGCTGGCTCCTATATGTCGGGGGTGAGGCTGGCTCCTACATGTCCGGTGTGAGGCTGGCTCCTATATGTCCGGTGTGAGACTGGCTACTATATGTCGGGGGTGAGGCTGGCTCCAATATGTCTGGTGTGAGACTGGCTCCTATATGTCGGGGTGAGGCTGGCTCCTACATGTCCGGTGTGAGGCTGGCTCCTATATGTCCGGTGTGAGACTGGCTCCTACATGTCCGGTGTGAGGCTGGCTCCTACATGTCCGGTGTGAGACTGGCTCCTATATGTCGGGGGTGAGGCTGGCTCCAATATGTCTGGTGTGAGACTGGCTCCTATATGTCGGGATGAGGCTGGCTCCTATATGTCTGGTGTGAGACTGGCTCCTATATGTCTGGTGTGAGACTGGCTCCTATATGTCGGGGTGAGGCTGGCTCCTACATGTCCGGTGTGAGGCTGGCTCTATATGTCCGGTATGAGACTGGCTCCAATATGTCTGGTGTGAGGCTGGTTCCTATATGTCCGGTGTGAGGCTGGCTCCAATATGTCTGGGGTGAGACTGGCTCCTATATGTCTGGGGTGAGACTGGCTCCTACATGTCCGGTGTGAGGCTGGCTCCTATATGTCCGGTATGAGACTGGCTCCAATATGTCTGGGGTGAGACTGGCTCCTACATGTCCGGTGTGAGGCTGGCTCCTATATGTCCGGTATGAGACTGGCTCCTATATGTCTGGGGTGAGACTGGCTCCTACATGTCCGGTGTGAGGCTGGCTCCTATGTGTCCGGTATGAGACTGGCTCCAATATGTCTGGTGTGAGGCTGGTTCCTATATGTCCGGTGTGAGGCTGGCTCCAATATGTCTGGGGTGAGACTGGCTCCTATATGTCTGGTGTGAGACTGGCTCCTGTATGTCGGGGTGAGGCTGGCTCCTACATGTCCGGTGTGAGGCTGGCTCCTATATGTCTGGTGTGAGACTGGCTCCTGTATGTCTGGGGTGAGACTGGCTCCTATATGTCGGGGGTGAGGCTGGCTCCTATATGTCGGGGGTGAGACTGGTTCCTATATGTCCGGTGTGAGGCTGGTTCCTACATGTCCGGTGTGAGGCTGGTTCCTATATGTCCGGTGTGAGGCTGTCTCCTATATGTCTGGTGTGAGACTGGCTCCTATATGTCGGGGGTGAGGCTGGCTCCTATATGTCCGGTGTGAGGCTGGCTCCAATATGTCCGGTGTGAGGCTGGCTCCTATATGTCCGGTGTGAGGCTGGCTCCTATATGTCTGGTGTGAGGCTGGCTCCTATATGTCGGGGGTAAGACTGGCTGCTATATGTCGGGGGTGAGGCTGGCTCCTGTATGTCGGGGGTAAGACTGGCTGCTATATGTCGGGGGTGAGGCTGGCTCCTATATGTCGGGGTGAGGCTGGCTCCAATATGTCCGGTGTGAGGCTGGCTCCTATATGTCGGGGGTGAGGCTGGCTCCTATATGTCGGGGGTAAGACTGGCTGCTATATGTCGGGGGTGAGGCTGGCTCCAATATGTCCGGGGTGAGGCTGGCTACTATATGTCCGGGTGATGCTGGCTCTTATTGTCCGGGGTGAGGCTGGCTCCTCTATGTCCGGGGTGAGACTGGCTCCTATATGTCCGGGTGAGACTGGCTACTATATGTCCGGGGTGAGGCTGGCTGTTATTGTCCGGGAAGAGGCTGGCTCCTACAATCGTCCTCGATTTCTGTTTTTTTTTCTTCCCCTCGCTGCTCTTGCACTGCTGTCTCCATCAACTTACACTTCCCTCT
Source organism: Paraescarpia echinospica (assembly GCA_020002185.1). NCBI lineage: Eukaryota > Metazoa > Annelida > Polychaeta > Sabellida > Siboglinidae > Paraescarpia > Paraescarpia echinospica. The sequence goes on along the minus strand of CM034536.1, from coordinate 2,574,539 downwards.
ATGTTTCGCTTTATTTCTCCTCTGCCTTATACCAATGTCCTATCTCGCTCTTTCATTCTTCACTTGTTGATTCTCTTTTCTCCCGCAATTCTTCTGGTCCATTTGTTGTTGCAAACATTTCAAGATTGAACAACGCTAAGCAAGATTGAACATGGTTGAATAAGATCGAAAACGTTTGAACAAGATTGAAGAAGATCGCACAAGATTGAACACGATTGAACAAGATTACACCAAAAAACATGTACCCTAATGTTAAGTGGACAAAGCGTCAATGGACAAGGAAACCAGTGGAAAAGGAAACCAGTGGACAAGGAAGCCAGTGGACAAGGAAGCCAATGGACAAGGAAGCCAGTGGACAAGGAAGCCAGTGAGCAAGAAAGCTGTTGTATCGGGAGTCCAACTTGTTTGATCTATATCTATGCATAACGCCACCTCGAATCAAAGTATTTGATCTTTGCCGGTTTCTGCTCAAAGCAGACTTCCACAAACGATATGTCAAGAGACAACTGTAATCAGACAAACGCGCTCGGTGAACGACCGTCACGGGCGAGTTGTGTCAACAAGACACATCGCTGCTATACCTGCAGATAAATAAACCTAAGCCAGATGACTTCCAACAATTCGACCCTTTGTTGGCAGTGCGACCCATTATTGACTGTCGAGTCGATCACGTGGTATGCCCATTAAGATGCCACCATACGGATATTCATACAACGTGTTAATGCGGCATTGACAGTAACAAGGAATAATCAAAACGGTTCATGGAACGAGGTGGCTTCCAGTAGTTGTATGTTAATCTTCGAGTGGGGGTCCCATGGTGAACTGGTATACTCGATGAACGGCCTAATTAGTGTATCGTAGCACTGTGCCTTGATCTATGACGGGCAGCTACAAAGGTTCTTCCTTAGGAAGGCAGTGATGTTTGCTTTCTTCGTGATGGCATCGATATGGGAATTCCAGATCGGGTTTTCGGCTATTGTGACCCCGGGGTACTTTCCGTTCTTTACAAGGATTAGGCTGGTACCATAAATGGCGTAGGTAGAGGTAACTGGGCTTCTTGTCCGGGTGATTCTAATGACGTCACACTTGCTTGGATTGAATGTCATCTTCCAGTCTGTTTACCACTCTTGCAGTGTTCTAATGTCATCCTGCAGTTCTGGCTGTCTTTGTTCCTGTTCTTTCTGCACAAGAGGCTATCATCTGTGAAGAGACGGCAAGTGGAGAAGACCTTCTGGTGTATTTTGTTGACGTAGAGAAGGAACAGGAGAGGGGTCCCATGCCGTCTTAGCACTTTTCCACGTGGAACACCTGACGTGGCACGGGCTGGTGAATGGCCTTTTACCAGTACTTGCTGACTACTGCTGGCGAGGAAGCTCTGGCTCCACTGGAGGAGGCTGTCTCTGACGGTTCCACTGGCGCAGGCTGTCTCTGACGGCTCCACTGGAGGAGGGTGTCTCTGACACCGGCTTAAGGCTGTGGAGAAGGTTCTGACCACCGGCCGTATCTACGGTTAGTAGTTTCACATGAGGCTTACACAAAGTAGTGAGCTCAGCATAAGAAGACAACATACTAATATTGTCATTGGTACATAAAGATTTAATTGATGACACCAACAGTACCTTGTTTACGTCATACGCATACTCACAGTGCAAACCAACATAAATAGGGATATTATGGATAACCGTGTTGGAATCTGGACCGTTTGTGGATAGCGTGCATTGGTTGTTATACAAGGAATTTTATTTTTGCAATGTTGTATATAAGTCCATTTTATGAAAGATATGATATACCAAAAATAACACAAACTTAAGAAAGCATATAAAAACTACCTAAGTTTTCCCGGAAATCCCAATACATTTTACCGTCGGTTTAAGGAATGTGTTGTAACTTGGTAAAACTGTTCCTCGTGTATTTTATCCGATGCTCTTTATATATGTATTATGTACGGAAAAATAAAACAGTGCATGCCAAAACAGGGCTTTCGATGTAGGTCCTCTTATGCATAAGTCTCTTACATCAGGATTCCTTATAACGAGAGAGCTCTGTATTTGTCGCATCCCCTACACCTGCCGCCTCCTACGCCTGCACCGCTCCTGCGTCCCCCCTTCCCCTCCATGAGTTATTTAGTCGCAGTCGGTTTGTCATTCAGATGTCTCTCATTCGACGCGACCGACGGCTTGGGGAGCGTATAATAACGACAAAGGAATGAGCCGCTCACTCACGCGTGTCAGCGCGTGAGTCACTCGTTCGGCAACAAAGTTAATGGGCGTGTCGCTGAAACAAACACTACCAAACCCAACTATTGCAGGTTCATCTTTGTGCACTGCACTGTCCTTCTTTGCCCCCCCCCCGTGCGTGTATTCTTCCCAGTCACTTAACCCCAGATAACATAGAATCACCCCTCAGGTGCACCTCGGTCAGTCGCCGTGTGTTGATCCGTCGTCAACGCCGACAAAGAGCGCTACGGGCCGACGTTAAACGGCTGCGTGCTGCTCGCTTGGCTGCCTCGCGCGCGCTCGCACGCACTTACCACCGCCGAGCGCGCGGCGTTGTTTGTGCAGGCCGCGGTTTGGGCTTGCGCGATTCATCAGTGAGCCACCGTACGTGCGACAACGTCGTCCCGCCGTGCCGCCGTCTCGATACCTCTCGCCTCCCCCCTCGTCGTCCGCACCAATCGCAGCCATGTGTGAAGCAAGCATCGCCAAGAAGCTCTTGATTCTTTTCAATGTCATCTTCTGGGTAAGATTCGTTTTGCATTCTCGTTGTTTGAAGCTGCATTCCATCGGTTGGTCGACGACGAATATTCTAATGAGTTTCTCCGCCGCGTCGGCCTCCGAGGGACGCTACTTCGTATCGTACGATTCGCTCGTATTTTTATTTTATTTAGGTGATGTGCGTCTTAAATACAATAACCAAAAAGTATATGAGGTTAACCATTTAGTGAGCACGGTACGTGAATCAGATCAGTTGCAATCCATCAAATCTGGCGCCAAATTCAACCGTAGCCCTACCTGCCATTTGCAACTAAAGCACACCTGTGCGGGGCTAGATCCCTACAATGCTAAGTCCAACGCTGAACGCCGTCGCAAGGGGAACCAATTCCAAGATGTACGTTTCACTTGAGTTTTACCAGGACTTTCGAATCAAGAATAATATCCAAAGACAATTAATTGGCGGAAATTATAGTGAGACAGATCTATGTGATAGAAGACTTGGCTTGTTAAAGACGAACCCGACGACGGTGTTGCACGTGTTATGATATATAATAAGATGCATCTGTTGAGACGTGTCCCCACGCCACCGTGTAGCCTCATGTAGGCGTGTATTGTGTGTATTGTGTGTATTGTGTATATCAGCGCGCTCATAAATAGCAACACGAAGCCGCATCGTTTCACAGGTGCTCGTGCCTTTGTATCCGGGCGAGCGTTGGGTTTCGCGTGGGTTGACCGCATCGCTGGGCTTGTTTGGTGACGGCGGGGGCAAGCGTGTTGTGTACGCTACTCTGAGCAGACCTTCCCTTGAACAATGAACTCTTCCTATTAATGCACCGACACAGTTCAGTTTGTACCGGTCCAGGACCAACCCAGTTCAGTTTGTACCGATCCAGGACCAACCCAGTTCAGTTTGTACCGATCCAGGACCAACCCAGTTCAGTTTGTACCGATCCAGGACCAACCCAGTTCAGCTTGTCCCGATCCAGGACCAACCCAGTTTAGTTTGTACTGATCCAGGACCAACCCAGTTCAGTTTATACCGATTCAGGACCAACCCAGTTCAGTTTGTACCGATTCAGAACCAACCCAGTTCAGTTTGTACCGATCCAGGACCAACCCAGTTCAGAATCAGACTGCACCGACACTGTTCACATTCGTGAGTGTTGTTTCTGCCCCAACTCACAGATATAGGCCTGCGTACATCAAAGTTAAATCATGTGGTCTGATTAATATCAAAATGTTGTGCATAGATTACCGTGCGGTGATTCACACCAACTCGGAATTAATGTTGTTATTAATTTACTAAATAATGTTGTATTTAGACTAGATGGTTGCATTAGTGATATGGTACTAAAATAATCAAACACTGGCTTGAACTTCTTTCGCGCAGTGTGTGCATTTGTGGACAACGTCTAACGCAAGACAGGTGTTGCATTCAGGACTAAACGTTAAAGAAATGAACACGTTGTCGATGTTACACACGGTCATGGTCTTTCTCATTCGGTTTAGATGTGTTTTTGTCATTGCAATCATTATTACTCATCCATGTCGTCACGGCTGTCGCTGCACGACCTTTTGAATCTTGGTTTGTGTATACGTTATGTTTCTTTAAAAGAAACGGACACTTTGCCCTATGTCCGTGTGTAAACACGACGGGGAGTAAAGGCTGGTGCGGCAGTTGCGACCGTACAAATATGACGTGTAGATCTACTAACGTCAAGAAAGCCGCACCTGCCTCCGCCACGGTCACACCTGCCCGTTGGAATTGGCGCCATCACGACCTCTGTAATTATCAACATCCTAAAAGTAACTGACAATAGGAGTTCGCCATGCGTGCATGTTGACCTACTTTCACGCCCAGTACATTAACCGCTGCGGCTTCTGACAAGCTTATGTTTATTCAGTAAGACTTCTTGCTATGTACACTTTCGTAGTTAATGTGTATACTTCAGTTAATTAACATAACGGTCAACGTGTAAGTTAACGGCGTTTCCGGCTGCGCCAATCCTGAAAGTAAACGATCATGTCAAAGCTTGAAGGATTCAGCAAACAGGAGGCGGTCCGCTAACAAAACACCATCGGTCCGTCAGTTAAGAGGGTTAATTATTCCCGCGCGACTTTACATTCGCAGAGGAGCTGTGTATTTGTAAGACATTTTTTATTTGCAAACTGCACTACAAATCACGCCATTAACAGCTATTACTGTGTCAATCATCTCACGTTACTCCGATCTGAATATGTTTCCCCACCTGAATATATTCACGCGGGTATAGGAAACTGCTATTGTCTATTTTGCTTTGCAATGCGCTTGCGTGGGAGAGCGCTAGTAACGTCTTGATTTATTGACGCCTTAATGAAACTTCACGGTAAATATCGCGAGACTACAACGATGTTTTACCTGCTTCCCGCCAGCCTCTTCCGGTTCATGTCAGTCACGTGACAATCCCAAACAATGAATACACTGACCTATTTAGGCGTATTTCACATGTTAACCCTTTGGCGTGTCCTACTGCTTTCATTGGCCGTGCACTTCGGTATTATTGCCAGGTCGGGCGTAAAGCGAAGTGTACATATCTATTTTCATCTCATCTGATGGTTTTAGTAATATAATTATTTTAACAATAGTAGGGCCTACAATGAAATCATCAAAATGGTACAAGATTGCACTTTATTTGAAACGCGACTTGAAGACCATACCGCTAAACAAAACTCAAGTTTCAAGTATATCGATTTGTTTGCGTGCCTGGATTCGCGAAACCGACAGGTAATGACCCGGACTTGTCAATACACTCCTCCACTAACGACACAGCCTCGCTGATATAGACAGCGCCTCGCTGATATAGACGGTACCTTCCTGTTATAGACGGTATCTCGCTGATATAGACGGTGCCTCGCAGACACTCACTCAAATTAACACAGTCTCGCTGATATAGACGGTGCCTCGCAGACACTCACTCAAATTAACACAGTCTCACTGATACATACAGTGCCTCGCTGATACAGACAGCGCCTCGCTGATAGATACCCACTCAAATTAACACAATCTCACTGATACAGAGAGCGCCTCGCTGATACCCACGCAATTTAACACAGCCTCACTGATACAGACAGCGCCTCGCTGATAGATACCGACTCAAATTAACACAGTCTCACTGATACATACAGTGCCTCGCTGATACCCATTCAAGTTAACGCGACCTCACTGATATAGACAGTGCCTCGCTGATACAGTCTCACTGATACAGACATGGCCTCGCTGATACAGTCTCACTGATACAGACAATGCCTCGCTGATACAGTCTCACTGATACATACAGTGCCTCGCTGATACAGTCTCACTGATACAGACAGTGCCTCGCTGATACAGTCTCACTGATACAGACAATGCCTCGATGGTACAGCCTCACTGATACAGACAATGCCTCACTGATACAGTCTCGCTGATACATACAGTGCCTCGCTGATACAGCATCACTGATACGGACAGTGTCTCGCTGATACAGCCTCATTGATACATACAGTGCCTCGCTGATACAGCTTCGCTAATACAGACAGTGCCTCGCTGATACAGCCTCACTGATACAGACATTGCCTCGCTGATTCAGCCTCACTGATACAGACAGTGCCTCGGTGATACAGCCTCATTGATACAGACAGTGCCTCGCTGATACAGCTTCACTGATACAGACAGTGCCTCGCTGTACAGCCTCACTGATATAGACAGTGTCTCACTGATACAGTCTCAATGATATAGACAGTGCCTCACTGATACAGTCTCACTAAAACAGACAGTGCCTCGCTGATACAGCCTCACTGATACAGACAGTGCCTCGCTGATACAGCCTCACTGATATAGACAGTGTCTCACTGACACAGTCTCAATGATACAGACAGTTCCTCGCCGATACAGTATCACTGACACAGACAATGCCTCGCTAATATTCACTCAAATTAACACAACCTCATTAATATAGATAGTGCATACCCGATACCCACTAAAATTAACTCGACTTCATTGATATAGACAGTGCCTTGTTTATGCAGTCTCACTGATACAGACAATACGTCGCTGATACCTTCTCAAATTAACATGGCCTCATTGGATAAACAGTGCCTCGCTTGGATTGGGGAGGGCGGGCGATGGAGGCGGGGGCAGGTGTGTGTATTGTAAGTAGCTGCGTGAGTCACCTTGTCTTGTGACTACCGGATAAAGTGGGCACACAAGTCGTGTTCACGACAAGTAGAATTGATTCTCGTCGTTTTTTTCGGTGTGTCAAAAAGCAGCAAGTTTATAGTTCATGGCTGTTACTGCAGTGTCTAAACCCGCAGGACCGTTGTAAGATCAACACGCAGTTCGTCAACAAACTGAGTCGATTCGTCGAGTCCGGTGCAGAGTGTGCTGGTGGATATATACTTGTGTCATTGTTTAACTAAGAGACCTCAATTACGAGAAATGAGCTAAGGGTGTGAACTAGCAATCCCACATACAAGGGTAAAGAGACGGCCAAACAGCTTGCTTGAGGGACAGGAAATTCAGTTAATTGTTTGATTTTTTTAATCATTCTTTGATCAGTCGTTGGTTGATGACAGTCGTTGGTTGATGACAGTCGTTGGTTGATGACAGCCATTGGTTGACGACATACATTGGTTGACGACTGTCGCGCCGATGTAGGTCGGTCTTCGTTATACCGGTCGATGTCTGCGGCTCGGTCCATCCAAGCGATGCCAGTCGCGTGATTTATCTAACGATGTCGTCATTTCTTTTGAAGCCTATGCCTCATTACCTCCGGGGACCATATCCACGCCCGATCACTGTGCACATAATATATGTGTCTAGTCTTCTCCCCTCTTCAATGAAGCACGCACAAAGACGTGCGCGTTAGAGCATGTTGTTGACGCGATGTATTCATGAAGGCAATCACATATAGCGTTATCAGCACGAGGTCCATTGTTACCGAAGGCGACGCAGCCCCGCTGGGCGCGTTGTCATTTCTGTCAACCACGGTACAAGTCATGGCCCACGTGACAGTGGATGCGACCCTAAAACGAAAGCAACTAACTCGTGTGTCCCGACGGGTCAATACACGGTCGCATTGAATCCGGATTAACAGAAGGCAGTAGTTTTTCACTTATTAATTAGTATAGTGTACTTAAGACTATACTAACGATGTTGATGGTATACTGACCGCTAAATTATGTTTAGTAATTCGTAAGAACCTTCGCGGTTTGGAAGGTACGAGCATGTTCAAATAGTAAACAAAACATCCAGTTTCAAAACAAGTCGGGCTGAGTTAATTGCAATACCCTTTGATGTTCAACGATGTCCCATTTTCCCACGTCAAACACAGCCGACTTCCTGTTACAAATTACTACGTTGGCAAATACCGACTAGAGAGGAACCGACGCTGCCTCCATTTCACATCAGCACTTCACACTGACGCACCCCGATTGTCTCATACTAATTGTTCTTGGGACGGCCGTCAAATAACGTGGTGTCTGATGTAGTAATGACACTACTACTGCGTCGACACTACTGTCTGTGGCCGTGTCATTGTTCCCGGGGCGTATCTGTCACCGTTGACTTGTTTCTGGTGGTACCGCCAGCTCATTCATGTAGCGATGTATCTCCTGTATATTTATCTCCCATCACCTCGTCTCTATTCAGCCCTCGACCCCGCCACTGACGCATGTCACGTGACAGCTGCTACCGTGACAGCCATGTCACGCAGTGCTATTAGACTAGGGTATCTGTGGCGATGCTGACTGATTGTATTGAGACAGACTCGTCTTCAACACATTTGTTGTGCAAGAAACATCGATGCACTCGCGGGAGATAGGGACTGATATGGACTGATATGAAAGAACCAGTGATGTAGTTGTTGTATGCGTGTTAACTACGTTGTCCGCTGCCTTCGTGCATCTACTCACGGATTATAACACACCGGCTATTGGTATCGTATAATTGACTATATGCAATGTCGTCAGATGAAGTCAATCTTAAGGTTTAACCGTTCATTCACTGGTACAGCTACACATCCAAATATAGGCAGTGGAGCGTGTTTAACGATGCCTCACTTACACCAGAAAGGCGTTGAATACACGTCTGCCAAACATGAAGTGTTAAGAACCGGCCCAGTTTAGATAATAAACTTTACATTTATTAACTGAACTGATCTAAATCACATTAACCTGTATAGTGTTGTTGCTAGATTCCCTTCTGCTCGACTTCGGTGAAATATTGCGTCTGTAAATCCAATTAACAATAAATAATAATTACTCGTATATTGATCTGTTTGCAACCGTTATTCGCTTACAACAGAGTCAGGCCTTGGCGTGGCATATGCCTTTCAGCAGCGATTTAATTACGTTCGTTGAATTGTTTCGACTTGTTGGTTGGTATTGATCACATTAACACAATACACGCCAATGCTGGCACATTCCGTCCTGACGGGAGTGTTGTAACATTCCGTCCTGACGGGAGTGTTGTAACATTCCGTCCTGACGGGAGTGTTGTAACATTCCGTGCTGACGGGAGTGTTGTAACATTCCGTCCTGACGAGATAACATTCCGTCCTGACGGGAGTGTTGCGATCTTCCATCCTGACAGGAGTGTTGCAACTTTCTGTTCTGACGGGAGTGTTTAAATCATCCGTTAAGACAGAGATTTTGTAATCTTCCGTGCTTCCTCGTTCTCACCTTTCGAAACGTCTACGGAATGTGAAGGTATATACCGCCTGGCAATACGTTTACATATAGTAACACTATAAATGAAAGTCGAACGACTCCCCTAAGTCGAAGTGAAGTGTGCGCTCAAAGCTTGTTCCACCCGAGGGAGAGACTAGCCACGGGGCTGATGCGAGTGAGTTGTTTTTGGCGTCGTCTCTCTCGGGCGCTCCACTACTTCAGCGGGCCTGTCGCGACGTGCGATTAATCAATGTCGTCGGTATTATTTTACCTGTAGCATAATAGCCTCCTGGCGTGTACACGGAAGGTCGACACGCATGCGTACACACAAGCACGGCGAGCGCGGATGTCACTGAAAAGAAATGCATGTCTGCACGGCGGCAGGCGCAGCGAATTAATATTTTAAAGCATGCAAACGAGTGAGCTAGTGTTGGTAGAACTGCGTGTTCTCGCATGATACCTTTGTGGGTCATGACAGTGATATAGCATCAATCGAGGTACACTATTGAGCAGTTCAATCTTCGTCATAAAAAGCGCGGGCCACGGATTGGTTAATAATAAATGGCATCGTTGATACAAGTAAACTGATACAAACAGTAAACTGATCCTGTTGTGAATAGATTGGCATGTATTGTATGTTCGCATTAATAAATCAACAAGCATTGTTTAGTAAATGGGCGAGCCTCGTAATTAGTACTACTGAAATAGTTCTTGTTTACCAAATACGTGGATGTACATTGTCGTGTTATATATTGTTGATATGTGCTACTAAGTCTACACCAGGATTTTGACACTTAAATATGCAATATGAATACTCACTCACTCACTCACTCACTTACTCACTTGTCAATAACCTTCGTAACAGTGTGAAGTGCCTTTGTAAAATACTGAAAACACGAAGCAAATTCGTGGCAATTGTGACACTATACAAACTCTGCTAGTTTGAGTAGATTGATATGCAAATATAATTACGTATTTTGATATGTACATTTTAATAAAGGTTATGTTTCGACAAAATAAAATTGGTACCATTCGCATAATTGAATTATTGATACGGTTAGATTATAATGGGCATTATTTACGCAACCGTGGTTGTGTCTTAATTAATTTATTATCGGTTACAGCAGTAAGAATACCTTAACGACAACGAGTTTCATGGAAACTAAATACGATGCAGTCTAATATACGTATGGATAACATGTTCACCAATACAGTCCCCTTAGAACGAGTCCAGGGGCTGTTATACTGATTAGGCCCTGTACCCAACAGCAACTGTAATTGGAGTGAGATTAAATAAGGTCACTCGATGTTGTCATAGGCTGGTCGTCATTAATTCCATTGTCATTCTAGTTGGCACCGACGAAGGTCACAGCCTAGTTGCAATATAGTGTCGCGGTACTGTGCTATCAAGTATTGTTCAATCCCTGTACGAATATGAATTGAAACTGTTGCGTGTACATCTCGATCACGTCACTGTCGTGTTTGTGCGTAGACGACTTGTCTGACAAAGACCAACGCCATTCTGTGAGAGTGCGGCGCGGGGCGTCTTGCACGAAACGTTCTTTGCCGAGTCTTGACAAAGCGACGAACGACTGCGACGGTCGTACGTGGACGGTCGGTACACAGACCACATTCCGGTCTCGCCGACTCACTCCTTAATGCCCGTTTAATGAACTCCTGCATAGAAGTGTGGGTTAATTGCAAAGGCGGTGTGAATGTTGACGTCATGTTAGTTAGTTGTGACGTCAACACGGCCGTCTGGGAATTACTGGGGTACGTGGAAGTACTGGGGTACGTGGAAGTACTGGGGTACGTGGAAGTACTGGGGTACGTGGAAGTACAGGTGTACGTGGAAGTACAGGTGTATGTGGAAGTACTGGGGTACGTGGAAGTACTGGGGTACGTGGAAGTACTGGGGTACGTGGAAGTACTGGGGTACGTGGAAGTACTGGGGCATGTGGTAGTACTGGGGTATGTGGAAGTACTGGGGTACGTGGAAGTACTGGGGTACGTGGAAGTACTGGGGTAAGTGGAAGTACTGGGGTACGTGGAAGTACTGGGGTGCGTGGAAGTACTGGGGCACGTGGAAGTACAGGTGTACGTGGAAGTACTGGGGTACGTGGAAGTACAGGTGTATGTGGAAGTACAGGTGTATGTGGAAGTACTGGGGTACGTGGAAGTACAGGTGTATGTGGAAGTACTGGGGTACGTGGAAGTACTGGGGTACGTGGAATACTGGAGTACGTGGAAGTACAGGTGTATGTGGAAGTACAGGTGTATATGGAAGTACTGGCCTTTTCAACAAGACGTTCTTTTATACCCAGAATCGCCCTGGGGGGTGAAGACCTCTGACTTTTCTTTGCACGGGCACTAAACGTCTTGTTACTTTGCACAGGCCTGCTGAGCGCGAACAATCATACGACCTGTAATATTGCCATTGATTATCGCCAACCCACTCTTTGATAACCTAGAAATTTACATTATTTTTAGTACAATTATACAGTTTAGAATATTTTATTATTTTCAATTATTTATTATTTTTATGAGACATTATCATTTTATTCTTCACCATTTTGAGGAAAGACAATGTCACCAACATTTTTATTGTGTGTTTTATTTTTATCCTGTTCTGCTGCTTCGAGAGGTCACGATTTTACGCTGTGCAAGCCACTTAGTCCCCAACGGTCGGCTGTCACTGTAACAGTTTCTCAGTACATGATAACACAACATTTCATGTCACATCTTCACAATTTGCCATGTCTTAATCTTTGCTTTAATAGAAAGTTACTGCCAATCCCCCGCTTTAAGCCAACGTTTAAATTGGCAATAATTTTACTACTAGCAGGAGATGTAAGTCTTAATCCTGGACCTGCTATCAGGCGCAATATTCGAGTAGTCACCACTAACGTTCGATCTATTCGAGACAAAACAGCTTCGCTTACCGATTTATTAACTTCCAAGACAATAGACATCCTTGCAGTCACTGAGACCTGGCTCAGACCACATGACACAGCTGCATGCATTGCTGACACTTCTCCTTCCAGTTTCACCTTCCATTATCGCCCACGTTCAGTTGGGCGAGGTGGTGGTGTTGGATTTCTCGTCTCAAAACAGTTCAAAGTTAATTTGCATTTAAACCCTGATTACTCCAGTTTTGACGCCATCTGTGCCGAAATTTCCGATTCATCTTTCTCTGCTTATTTTGTGTGCATTTATCGCCCTCCAGGACACCCTGCCCATTTCTTTGAAGAATTCCAGGATCTACTTGAAAATCTGGCAACTATTTATTCAGAATTTTATATACTCGGTGATTTTAATCTTCATCTGGACACACCTTCATCAACAACAAGTACATTTAATGACATTCTGGCATCCTATGACATGAAACAACATGTTACCTTCTCAACACACATACATGGCCACTGGCTCGATCTCTTAATCACCCGTTCAGATTGTAACAATATTCAGACACCTACTGCTTCAGATGGTTTATCAGACCACCACACTGTCATTGCTGATCTCAAAGTTCCTAGAATTCCCGTAGAGTCCAAACACAATGTGTTTTACCGACCGATCCATAAGATTGACATTGCTGCATTAATGACAGACATCCTTAAATCCGACCTCATCAGTAACCCCAAAGAACATCTGTCAGATCTGTGTCGACAGTACTGTCAAGTACTCAAAGATTTACGTAATAAACATGCACCCGTGAGATCAAAATCTGTGTCCCAAAAGCCACATGCTCCATGGATGACTCCTGAAATTCTACAATCTAAAAAGCGCCGGCGCTATCTTGAACGTGTATGGCGCAAATCACGCTTGCCTTTGGACAGATCACGATATTCTAAACAGTGTCATTACTGCAACAGACAAATGGCCAAAGCTAAATCAAATTATTACACAAACATGGTCTCGAGTAACTCTGATAACTCACATCAGCTATGGAACTGCATAAATCATATTTTACACAGACGGCCGCATCCATCTCTACCTAGTCATGTGTCAGTCAAATCTCTGTGTGACTCGTTTTCTAGTCATTTCAAACGTAAAATAAGTCTTATACGTTCTGCGTTTCCATGTCACACTTTAAGTACTGTAAATGTGGACTCCCACAAGTAAATTCTCCACTTGTATTGTTTGAGCCAGCCACAGTTGATGAAGTGAGGAAAATAATAATGTCCTCCCCAGATAAGTCATGCGATCTCGATCCATTACCAACCATACTACTGAAAGCATGTCTTGACTCTACTTGGTACAATAACGAATATCATAAATTTATCACTAAGTTCGGGTAAATTCCCAGATGATTTTAAACACGCACATGTAAATCCTGTTCTCAAGAAGACTTCTCTGCCAAAAGATGATTTCAAAAATTATAGGCCAATTTCTAATCTTAGCTTTATTTCTAAGATACTTGAGAAAGTCGTAGCAAGCCGTCTAAGGCGTCATATTACCTCAACTTGTTTATCTAGTGGGCTCCAATCAGCATACAAACAATTTCATTCTACTGAGACTGCTCTCCTAAAAGTACACAATGATGTTATATTAAACATTGATAAAGGCAAAGTAACTGCACTTACCTTGCTTGATCTGTCTGCCGCCTTTGATACTATTGATCACAACACTCTTGTCAAACGTTTATTATTGTGGTATGGCATATCTGGCACAGCTCCACAGGGTTCCGTTCTTGGGCCTTTGCTTTTCACTCTCTACACTACGCCACTCAGCTCTGTAATCCAAAGTCATAACTTGGATCATCACCTTTATGCAGATGACACACATATCTACAATTCCTTGGCCACGCCCGATACAAGTCACTCTCTAAACCGACTCAACGATTGTCTCCAAGATGTTTTTTCATGGATGACCGATAGTAAATTAAAGTTAAATCCAGACAAAACTGAATTCCTCATCATTGGTTCTCCAATGCAGCGAGGTAAACTTAATGACTTTTTTCCAACATGCATCCTGAGTCAAAATATCACACCAGCAGCATCAGTACGGAATCTAGGAGTGACTTTTGATTGCGACTTCAATTTCAGACAACACATATCCCAAACGTGCCGTTGCTGTTTTTATCATATCCGTGATCTTCGCCGCATTCGCCGACATATGTCGCTTTCTGTCGCTAAGACTATCGCAACAGCTCTTGTTAGCAACAGATTAGATTATTGCAATTCCCTCCTTTATAATATTGCTATCAAGGATATTGCAAAACTACAACGCATCCAAAATTGTTTAGCAAGGGTAGTCACACAATCTCCTCGATTCTCCCGCTCAGTGCCACTTCTAAAATCACTGCATTGGCTCCCCGTGCGATATCGCATTATGTTTAAGATCTGCACAATCACCTACCAAGCCCTTTCATCCAAATAACCTAGTTATTTATATTCAATGCTCACACCGGCTAGACAAGCCAGACAACTTCGGTCGCCTAGTTCGAAGTTGCTATATGTTCCTAGAGTTAAGACAAAGGCTGGAACTTGAGCTTTTTCAGTTGCCGCGCCAACTATATAGAATTCGCTTCCCGTTAATGTTAAATTAGCAGAACATATCATTACATTTCGTCGTCACCTCAAAACATATCTTTTCAATATCGCCTATCCTCCCTAGCTTCCTAGCACATCCATCCATTTGTTGACGACTTTCGCCTAGCACACGAGTACGAGAATGCTTAATCCTTTGGTTTTGGTTCGCCACGGATTGTCTGAGGATATTGGCGCTTAAGAAGTTATTTATTATTATTATTATTACGTGGAAGAACAGGTGTATGTGGAAGTACCGGGGTACGTGGAAGTACCGGGGTACGTGGAAGTACTGGGGTACGTGGAAGTACTGGGGCATGTGGAAGTACTGGGGTACGTGGAAATACTGGGGTACGTGGAAGTACTGTGGTACTTGGAAGAACTTGGGTACGTGGAAGTACTGGGGTACACGGAAGTACTGGGGTACGTGAAAGTACTGGGATATGTGGAAGTACTGGGGTACATGGAAGTACTGGGGTACGTGGAAGTACTGGGGCATGTGGAAGTACTGGGGCATGTGGAAGTACTGGGGTACCGATATTCGTGAAGGAAGACCAGTTGACTCCTTGAATGCAGAACAGTTTACTAAGAACAGTTCACCAAGAACAGTTCACTAAGAACAGTTCACCAAGACAGTTCACCAAGAACAGTTCACTAAGAACAGTTCACCAAGAACAGTTCACTAAGAACAGTTCACTAAGAACAGTTCACTAAGAACAGTTCACCCACTAAAGAAAGAACTATTCACTTCTCGTCGTAAATCAGCGGTTTTGCGCTATATTTGCTTTAAATTCTTATATCTACGCATCAATCTTCTCGCTCTGTATGAAGTAGCCGCGACTGTTTATTCAACAGTCTATCTTTGTTTATTGGCAGCGCTGTTTCCTGCACTGCAGTCTAAACATGAAGTAGGTGAATAATACGTTGACCCTTTGGATATGGTGAACAATTTGTTGCGTGATAACTCTAATTCCGAATCCCAAAGTTGACTGGCTTCGAACACATCAGGCGATGTTATTCCAACCAATAGTGATCACGGGCCCAAAGTCTTCGCAACAAAGCACTGTTTGTGGGCGGACACATCTTCGTTGTGCGTAATTCATACGTGCACTCGGCACGTTTAGTCTTGTGATACTATAAAAGCGTCCACTTTGTGCGCTTATAATTGTCAACACTATTAAACTGTTGACACCGTCTCCACGGCGACGGGACGGAAACAAAATTGTACGAAAGTTTGACAAGCGTGGACATTAATAAAGGTTAAAGGTTATATTTCAACAAAATAAAATTTGCACCATTCGCATAATTAAATTATTGATACGGTTAGACTTTAATGGGTATTATTTACACATCCGTGGTTGTGTCTTAATTAATGTATCATTAGTTAGAACGGTAAGAACACCTTAACGACAACGAGTTTCATGGAAACTAAATACGATGCTGTCTGCTGTGCACATGGACATCATGTTCACCAATACAGTCCCCTACCTTAGAACGAGTCTAAGGCCAGTGCTGTTATTATAATAACCCGTACTGCTGCGAAAACAATTACGTTTTAAAGCAAACTCTGACTAGCTATCAGGAATTGTTACAAACCTCATTCACACGCTAGTGTGACGCAATACATATATTTAGGAATATGATGCCACGGTCTTTAAGGGTATCCTTCCAATTTCTTCATTTAGTAAATTCTATTTGTCGATTGCGAATGTTTTAATGGAATACAGTATGTAAACATTTCCGAGTCGGCACTTACACACCTATATAATCCGTCTTGAGTCCTGCTTGACCTGATGCCGACCGTATTGGCAGCTGCTCTGCATGATTGCTGTTGTGTTTGTGCTGTAGCCAGGACAGCAATTCAAGTGAGCTATACGCGGTTTATCCGGTACGAACTATAACCTTGGTCGACATGTCCATTGTGAGCTCCTGACCAGCAGCCGCCAAAGCAAGGTTGTTATACCATTGAAGGGTCAAACGAGTGACACACTAATGAGACAGCGCGCTAAGAGCAACTGGAGCGATGGTGTAATCACACCGGTTCAACCGGACGACAGCAGGTGTCGCCACAGGACGCAGTTGGCGAGGACAACTGGTCGCTCGCCCTGACCCGTCCTCTAGAAGGCAAACGGGTGTCCCTAATAAAACATTGCATTGATCCGCAGAAGTCTGGATCATCGTCTCCCAATACGTAACACAGTCATAAGTTTATACGTCATACGATTAGAATGTCAAACGTCACATAATTATAACGTCAAACGACCAGGACGTCACACGTCGTACGCGTTAGGTCTGTCTGAATGTCTTCCATCATAATCCCGCAATACCCCACATGTTCAAAAATGTAGTGTAGTGTAGTGTAGTGTAGTGTAGTGTAGTGTAGTGTAGTGTAGTGTAGTGTAGTGTAGTGTAGTGTAGTGTAGTATGATGTGGTGTAGTGTAGTGTGATGTAGTGTAGTGTTATGTAGTGTAGTGTGCTGTACTGTACTGTACTGTAGTGTAGTGTAGTGTAGTGTAGTGTAGTGTAGTGTAGTATAGTATAGTATAGTATAGTATAGTATAGTATAGTATAGTGTAGTGTAGTGTAGTGTAGTGTAGTGTAGTGTAGTGTAGTGTAGTGTAGTGCAGTGCAGTGCAGTGCAGTGCAGTGCAGTGCAGTGCAGTGCAGTGCAGTGCAGTGCAGTGTAGTGTAGTGCAGTGCAGTGCAGTGTAGTGTAGTGTAGTGTAGTGTAGTGTAGTGTAGTGCAGTGTAGTGTAGTGTAGTGTGATTTATGATGTAGTGTAGTGTTATGTAGTGTAGTGTAGTGTAGTATAGTATAGTATAGTATAGTATAGTATAGTATAGTATAGTATAGTATAGTGTAGTGTAGTGTAGTATAGTATAGTATAGTATAGTATAGTATAGTATAGTATAGTGTAGTGTAGTGTAGTGTAGTGTAGTGTAGTGTAGTGTAGTGTAGTGTAGTGTAGTGCAGTGCAGTGCAGTGCAGTGCAGTGCAGTGCAGTGCAGTGCAGTGTAGTGTAGTGTAGTGCAGTGCAGTGCAGTGCAGTGCAGTGCAGTGCAGTGCAGTGCAGTGCAGTGTAGTGTAGTGTAGTGTAGTGTGATTTATGATGTAGTGTAGTGTTATGTAGTGTAGTGTAATGTAGTATAGTATAGTATAGTATAGTATAGTGTAGTGTAGTGTAGTGTAGTGTAGTGTAGTGTAGTGTAGTGTAGTGCAGTGCAGTGCAGTGCAGTGTAGTGTAGTGTAGTGTAGTGCAGTGCAGTGCAGTGCAGTGCAGTGCAGTGCAGTGCAGTGCAGTGTGTAGTGTAGTGCAGTGCAGTGCAGTGTAGTGTAGTGTAGTGTAGTGTAGTGTAGTGCAGTGTAGTGTAGTGTAGTGTAGTGTGATTTATGATGTAGTGTAGTGTTATGTAGTGTAGTGTAGTATAGTATAGTATAGTATAGTATAGTATAGTATAGTATAGTATAGTGTAGTATAGTATAGTATAGTATAGTATAGTATAGTGTAGTGTAGTGTAGTGTAGTGTAGTGTAGTGTAGTGTAGTGTAGTGTAGTGCAGTGCAGTGCAGTGCAGTGCAGTGCAGTGCAGTGCAGTGCAGTGCAGTGCAGTGCAGTGTAGTGTAGTGTAGTGTAGTGTAGTGTAGTGTGATTTATGATGTAGTGTAGTGTTATGTAGTGTAGTGTAGTGTAGTATAGTATAGTATAGTATAGTATAGTATAGTATAGTATAGTATAGTGTAGTGTAGTGTAGTGTAGTGTAGTGTAGTGCAGTGCAGTGCAGTGCAGTGCAGTGCAGTGCAGTGCAGTGTAGTGTGGTGTAGTGCAGTGTAGTGTAGTGTAGTGTAGTGTAGTGTGATTTATGATGTAGTGTAGTGTTATGTAGTGTAGTATAGTATAGTATAGTATAGTATAGTATAATATAGTATAGTATAGTATAGTGTAGTGTAGTGTAGTGTAGTGTAGTGTAGTGTAGTGTAGTGCAGTGCAGTGTACTGTAGCGTAGCGTACTGTACTGTACTGTAGCGCAGCGCAGCGCAGCGCAGTGCAGTGCAGTGCAGTGCAGTGCAGTGCAGTGCAGTGCAGTGCAGTGCAGTGTAGTGTAGTTTGATGTAGTGCAGTGTAGTGCAGTGTAGTGTAGAGTGATTTATGATGTAGTGTAGTGTTATGTAGTGTAGTGTAGTGTAGTGTAGTATAGTATAGTATAGTATAGTATAGTATAGTATAGTATAGTATAGTGTAGTGTAGTGTAGTGTAGTGTAGTGTAGTGTAGTGTAGTGTAGTGTACTGTAGCGTAGCGTAGCGTACTGTACTGTGCTGTAGCGCAGCGCAGCGCAGCGCAGCGCAGCGCAGCGCAGCGCAGCGCAGCGCAGCGCAGCGCAGCGCAGTGTAGTGTAGTGTAGTGTAGTGTAGTGTACTGTACTGTACTGTACTGTACTGTAGCGTAGCGTAGCGTAGCGTAGCGTAGCGTAGCGTAGCGTAGCGTAGCGTAGTGTAGTGCAGTGCAGTGTAGTGCAGTGTAATGTAATGTAGTGCAGTGCAGTGCAGTGCAGTGCAGTGTAGTGTAGTGTAGTGTGATGTAGTGTAGTGTAGTGTAGTGTAGTGTAGTGTACTGTACTGTACTGTACTGTACTGTACTGTACTGTACTGTACTGTAGCGTAGCGTAGCGTAGCGTAGCGTAGCGCAGTGCAGTGCAGTGCAGTGCAGTGCAGTGTAATGTAATGTAATGTAATGTAATGTAGTGCAGTGCAGTGCAGTGCAGTGCAGTGCAGTGTAGTGTAGTGTAGTGTAGTGTAGTGTAGTGTAGTGTAGTGTAGTGTAGTGTAGTGTAGTGCAGTGCAGTGCAGTGTAATATAGTGCAGTGCAGTGCAGTGCAGTGCAGTGCAGTGTAGTGTAGTGTAGTGTAGTGTAGTGTAGTGTAGTGTAGTGTAATGTAGTGTAGTGTAGTGTAGTGCAGTGCAATGTAGTGTAGTGTAGTGCAGTGCAGCGTAGTGTAGTGTAGTGTAGTGTAGTGCAGTGCAGTGCAGTGCAGTGTAGTGTACTGTAGTGTGCTGTAGTGTACTGTAGTGTACTGTAGTGTAGTGCAGTGCAGTGCAGTGCAGTGCAGTGCAGTGCAGTGCAGAGTAGTGTAGTGTAGTGCAGTGCAGTGCAGTGCAGTGCAGTGCAGTACAGTACAGTACAGTACAGTGCAGTGTAGTGTAGTGTAGTGTAGTGCAGTGCAGTGTAATGTAGTGTAGTGTAGTGCAGTACAGTGCAGTGCAGTGTAGTGCAGTAGTGTACTGTAGTGTAGTGTAGTGTAGTGCAGTGCAGTGCAGTGCAGTGTAGTGTAGTGTAGTGTAGTTTAGTGTAGTGTAGTGTAGTGTAGTGTAGTGTAGTGTAGTGTAGTGTAGTGTAGTGTAGTGTAGTGTAGTGTAGTGCAGTGCAGTGCAGTGCAGTGTACTGTAGTGTAGTGTAGTGTAGTGTAGTGTAGTGTAGTGTAGTGTAGTGTAGTGTAGTGTAGTGCAGTGCTGTGCCGTGCAGTGCAGTGCAGTGCAGTGCAATGTAGTGCAGTGTACTGTACTGTAGTGTAGTGTAGTGTAGTGTAGTGTAGTGTAGTGTAGTGTAGTGTAGTGTAGTGCAGTGTAGTGCAGTGCAGTGCAGTGCTGTGCAGTGCAGTGCAGTGCAGTGCAGTGCAATGTAGTGCAGTGTACTGTACTGTAGTGTAGTGTAGTGTAGTGTAGTGTAGTGTAGTGTAGTGTAGTGTAGTGTAGTGTAGTGCAGTGTAGTGTAGTGTACTGTAGTGTAGTTTAGTGTACTGTAGTGTAGGTAGTAGAATGGTCAGAATTCGATTTAATAAAACTGAGTCGATTTAATAAAACTGAGTTTAAAAACAATCAAAACATGCTTAAATTCATCTATATAATTGATTTTGGTCATTAGATTGAGCGATAAACAAAATTACAAATAATACATGGGGGTTACATACACCTACCTTACTGTATCTGGTGTTCCATCCCTGTGCAGGGTGTATCATCCCTGTGCCGGTTATATCATCTATGTGCCGGGTGAATAATTCCTGTGCCGGGTCTGGGTGCGTCATCCCTCCGTGGTGTGTACCATCCCTGTGCTGGGTGTATCATCCACGTTCTGGGTATATCATGTATGTACCGGGTGTATCACCCGTGTGTCGTGTTCGCGTTATATCCCTGTCCTAACCCTGTTCTGTCGCGTGTTTCAGGTTGGCGGAGCGGTCCTACTGGGCATTGGCATCTGGATGCGCGTCGACCCGACCATTCTACATTACATGAATGTCGTCAACATCCCCGAAGCGTCGCCACTGCTCAACTACGCAGGGACGATCTTCATCATCGTCGGCGCCGCCTCCTTCATCATTGCCTTCATCGGACTATTCGGTGCCATCCGCGAGCACCAGGGACTGCTGTTTGTGGTGAGGCTCTTGTTATATAGCTGTAGTCACACCAGCAGTCTAGGGGGGTAGGAGGCTCTTGTTGTACAGCAGTAGTCACGCCAACGGTCTAGGGGGGTAGGAAAGGCCCAATAATAATAAAGCTATTTCAACAGTAACGACCGCAATAACGTTCATAAAGAAGTGATCAATAAATTCTACAGCGATGATGCGAACAACCAAGTCGAAGATACAGCAAGTGACGACCATGGCGTAAAAGAAACACTTAATTTATACTTAAATAATTAAGGGTATTCATTCTAGTGTTGGCGTAAGACGTATCACGAACTACATAAATAGACGAGCGTTTGACAGCACGTTGATCTGAGAACCTGCACAACTAAAATTCATGATTGCGCAATGGTTTATTTCAACGGCGTGACTTACATCACGTCGTGGCATGCACTTTACGTGGACCCTCGTGGTCTCATCTGGTGTTAAGTTGCCGTTATTCGTGTGTTTACGTTAGCGTTTCTTTAATCGGATGTATTTATTTAAAAAAAGTATTATTTTTTTGCATACTGCGAAGTAGGTTCCGAGATAATGTATATGAATCTGTTTATCCTTGATCCCGGATGTATTGTTTATTGGAGCGTGACGTTGTGTTCATTGGAGCGTGATGCTATGTTGCAGTATGCTGCCCTCGTCCTTGTCATCATGTTGACGGAGATCATCGCCGCTGTCATCGCCCTCATCTTCCGAGTGAAGGTACGGTACTTCTAGAACTCTTTCTTCTCTCACTCTCTGTCTCTCTCTTTCCCTCCCCCTCTCTCTCCCCTCTCTCTCCTCTCAAATGATCTTATCGATCTGTTGTCCTGATCTGTTGAAATGTCGACTCTTATTTCCTTTAACAAACTATCTTTATTGGACATTCGTTGTGGTACTTCAAGTATGAAAAGGGCGTTGACGTTTATGACGTGTGGTCGCCATGACGACGTTCTCATTACTGTAAATATAACAGCACAGGAGCTCGCAATGACTGCGAAGTATCAATAAAGTGCGTTTCGTAAAGTAGAATCCGTCTACTTCCGGCGCACCGTCGTGCGGTATGACAGAGACGGTGTCTGGACTATTCATTATGTACATTAATAATATGGCTGGCATCAACGGCGCCCCGCCTCGCCACCCTCTCTACCCCATATCTCCACCAATCTACCCCACCTCGCAACCCTCTCCACCCACATCTCCACCCCACCTCGCCACTCTCTCCACCCCACATCTCCACCAATCTACCCCACTTCGCAACCTTCTCCACCCCACATCTCCACCCTGCCTCGCCACCCTTTCCACCCCACATCTCCACCCCTCCACCCCACCTCTCCAACCCACCTCGCCACTCTCTCCACCCCACCTCGCCACCCTCTCCACCCAAGCTCACCACCCTCTCCACCCAAGCTCGCCACCCTCTCCACCCCAGCTCACCCCCACACACAAACCTCAATACTACCTCAACTACAGTGTAGTATACGTCATGCATCATGTTCGTACATGTTTTAAACGACTCCCCATCGCCCCGACTGCACGACTTGTTCACGGTCTGCTGTAGATGGCCCAGGTGATGATGAAGTCGATGAAGGGACAGGTGATGTACAAGTACAGGACAAACACGACAACGATGGCGGCGTGGGATTACCTGCAGGACTCGGTGAGTTCGCCGCTCATATATCAGTCACTTGACTAATGTAGTGTTACAAAACTATTAGTTCAGTCACAAAACGGATATCACACAATTGAAGTATCCGTAACACAATTGATGTATCCGTAACACAAGTGATATACCAGTCACACAATTTATAATATATATATATATATATGTCACACAAATGGAATACGTGTTGTTGTTGTTACTAGTTTGGTATCTACATCATGTTGATGTTGTTACTAGTTTGGTATCTACATCATGTTGATGTTGTTACTAGTTTGGTATCGACGTCATGTTGTTGTTGTTACTAGTTTGGTATCTACAAATGGAATACGTGTGGTTGTTGTTATTAATTTGGTATCAACGTCATGTTGTTGTTACTAGTTTAGTATCGACGTCATGTTGTTGTTGTTACTAGTTTGGTATCTACATCATGTTGATGTTGTTACTAGTTTGGTATCTACATCATGTTGATGTTGTTACTAGTTTGGTATCTACATCATGTTGATGTCGTTATTAGTTTGGTATCGACGTCATGTTGTTGTTATTACTAGTTTGGTATCTACAAATGGAATACGTGTTGTTGTTGTTACTAGTTTAGTATCGACGTCATGTTGTTGTTGTTACTAGTTTAGTATCGACGTCATGTTCGCATCAGTAACGACTGTTTGTTGTATCCAGTCAGCGTCACAGGAGGATGGATATAAGTATGCGTATAGGTAGAGTGTACACGCTGACGTACAACACACACACGGTCACATAGTGACAGGACCTACGATGATGACACGATTGTGAAACTTACACTAATCTCGTTGTTGTTGTAGATGCTGTGTTGTCGTTGTAGATGCATTGTTGTTGTTGTAGATGCAGTGTTGTTGTTGTACATGCAGTGTTTTGTTGTATATGCAGTGTTGTTGTTGTAGATGCAGTGTTGTTGTTGTATATGCAGTGTTGTTGTTGTGCATGCAGTGTTGTAGATGCAGTTTTGTTGTTGTAGTTGCAGTGTTGTCGTTGTAGATGCAGTGTTGTCGTTGTAGATGCAGTGTTGCTGATGTTGATGCAGTGTTGTCGTTGTAGATGCAGTGTTGTTGTTGTAGATGCAGTGTTGTTTTTGTAGATGCAGTGTTGTTGTTGTTGTAGATACAGTGTTGTTATTGAAGATGCAGTGGTGTTGTTGTAGATGCAGTGTTGTCGTTGTAGATGCAGTGTTGTTGTTGTAAATGCAGTGTTGTTGTTGTTGTAGATACGGTGTTGTTATTAAAGATACAGTGGTGTTGTTGTAGATGCAGTGGTGTTGTTGTAGATGCAGTGTTGTTGTTGAAGATGCAGTGTTGTTGTTGTAAATGCAGTGTTGTTGTTGTTGTAGATACGGTGTTGCTATTAAAAATACAGTGGTGTTGTTGTAGATGCAGTGTTGTTGTTGTTGTAGATACAGTGTTGTTGTTGAAGATGCAGTGTTGTTGTTGTATATGCAGTGTTGTTGTTGTTGTAGATGCAGTGTTGTTATTGAAGATGCAGTGTTGTTGTTGTAGATGCAGTGTTGTTGTTGTCGTTGCAGTGATGTCGTTGTAGATGCAGTGTTGTTGTTGTAGATGCAGTGTTGTGGCGCGGCTAACTACAGCGACTACTTCAACAGCGTGTGGTTCAACGGCACTGCGAGGGTATGTACACATGACACTCCATGCAACCTCATGAGGAACATCGTCGGTACACTTGACCGTGCTATCGCTTGTCGTTACACAATGTAGGACCGCTAGTGTCATCTCATGGCGACGCAAGAACAAAATACACTGCCGACAAGACAGTAAAAACACTTGTTTGAAAGAAAAAAAAGTATTTCGACTTAATACAACTGATAGAAGACAGTCATGTTTTGTACAAGGTAGTGTCAGCAGGCGCAGTTAAACACCAACTACACCTAACTGTTACACTTAGTTGTCCATGGCATGAAGCCAGCTTTTACACTTAGCTGCCCATGTCGCATGACCAGCTATTACGTTTGTTTGTGAGAGTTACCGTTATCTAGTGGTTTGGACTGTTGATTGAACACATTGGTATTTGAGTCCATTTCTAGCTGTTTTCGAACTTGGGCAATTTCGTTCAACCCACGTTGCTTGTGCGTTAAGCAGCGAGCGCCACGAGTGCCTTGCCTAGGCATATATTATCGTGTGACGTCACTGATGTCTCCTTACAGGTGACGATCAACGGCACGGAGCAGTGGGTGCCCAACAGCTGCTGCATGCAGACAGACACAGGCAGCCTCGTGAGCTGGACCAGCTGTCAGAAAGACGCCAAGAACTACGTCAACCCCAGCAAATTCGTCAAAGGCCGCGTAAGTGAACGACACGCTTCACTGACCATATTGTCAGTCACGCGTGACTACGTCAATGATTACTTTTGTCTGCAGAATTTGTTAAAACTCCACCCAATGTTCCGTCGATGTATGTTTTTTAGACGAAAGCTTATTTTTAATATTAATAATAATAATGCAACAATAGCAAGGAACCACTGAATCGAATAAAGGCCCATTTACACGAACAACTAGTTGGCGGACTAGTTGGCCAACTCGGTGTTGCCCAACTAGTCCGGCAACTAGTTGCTCGTGTACGAATTGGTTTAGGCACGATTTGTCACGGCGTCGACGGAGTCGTCAAAATTGGGGCTAGCCCCAATCTGACCGACTAGTTGTTCGGAGTTGTGCCTAATTATCCAATCAGCGCGCAATACGGTGATGACGTTGATAGGTCAACGGCGGGTTCATATACTTGTAAACATTTCGTCCGCCATTTTTTCTTCTACTTCGAATTAGAAGTTGATCGGAATAACGAACATAATAAAAGTTTGCGAAATATACACTCTAGGATCTACACTTGCATGACAAAACAACGACGAATAGTGGAAGACTGCGACGTCCTTAGCACAACAAGTTAATGTGTATTCTAGATTTTACGTAAATTTGTTGCGATATTTACTGCTGTCCCGACCCGAGTCCCAGGTCCATGCGGGTCGATCAATCGATGCACTGTCTGTTGAAGTTAATTAACGCCTAGCTTGGCGACCCTAGCCTAGGCTAGACTACCAGGTACTGCAGGCAATGGTTTTAAGCGAAATAAATAGCATCTGAGAACTGTAATCGTTGTTTCAGCACAAACAATTCCGTTTGCTGTCAACTACTTTTCTGTTTCTTTTACCCGAGAGCTCCAAATCGTAAGCAGTCGCAGTCGAGGTCAAGGTCGCAGTTGTTCGCTGTGTCGAGACATGTCACATGTGTAAATTCACACGTAAAAGTTGTCGGACTAGTTGGAAAACACCGAGTTGGCCAACTAGTCCGCCAACTAGTTGTTCGTGTAAATTGGCCTTAAGACCAATAATAACAGAAGCGTGTGTGCGCGTGTGCGCTTGTGTGTGCGCGCTTGTGTGGTATGTGTGTGTGTGTGTGTGTGTGTGTGTGTGTGTGTGTGTGTGTGTGTGTGTGTGTGTGTGTGTGTGTGTGTGTGTGTGTGTGTGTGTGTGTGTGTGTGAGTGTGACTGTGTGTGTTACTGTGCGTGTGACTGTGCGTGTGACTGTGTGGGACTGTGTGTGGGACTGTGTGTGACTGTGTGTGTGAGACTGTGTGTGCGAGCGAGCGAGCGAGCGAACGAACGAGACAGCGAGACAGCTTTGAGACGGCCGTGATCTGTTGCAGGGCTGCGTGCTCTACCTCGGGATGTGGTTCCATCATCACAGCGTCATCATCATTGGCGTCGGCTTCGGAGTCGCTCTCATCCAGGTGAGTACATGCATCGTCATCCGCCTACATAGGGGAATCCAGGTGGACGACCCCTTTGATCTATGGCGGAATTTCCTTTTGGAATATGGCAACGCTAGCGTGACATGCCCTCTAGACCTTCTAGTGCTGGTATTTGGCGAACCCGGGAGGTGCAATTGGAGGTTTTTGGAGAGGCTGAAATTTTGATACTTTTGGCGAATCTCAAGGGGGGTGCAATTGGAGTGTTTTCGGCCCTCCTAGACTACCCTGTCTGAATCCGCCCCTGGCTTACAAGACACGTCCCTGAAGAGACCAGATCCAACAATACGCCAACCAAACCATACACCAACCAAACCACACACCAACCAAACCACACACTAACCAAACCACACACTAACCAAACCACACACCAACCAAACCACACACCAACCAAACCATACACCAATCAAACCACACACCAACCAAACCACACACCAACCAAACCATACACCGTGCATGTGCCAATCACACACAAATGATGCACAAGCCACGAACAAACCACGCACAAACCATGCACCCCACCCGTGTTCGTGTTTGGTTTGTTTTGGCGACACGAGTGGAATTCGCGCCCCTTTACTGGACACAAACACAAACGCATTCAGCACGTGGTCAGTCTCACCACACAACAACACCTGTCAGTTGGCAAGGAATCTCGTTAAACCGTAATTCTATGCATTGGATTAATAACTTGGCTGCTTCGGGTATGTCCGTTATTGACGACATGTATCAGTCAAAAGATTCGCATGATTAGATGAACCGATCTTGAGAGAACTGTTTTGTTTCTTGCAGTTGCTCGGGTTCATAGCGGCGTGCTGTCTACGTGGCGCCCTCAAGCGGACAGTGAACATGTGAGGAGACCGACAGTCCAGCGACTTCAGCCGCTGTCCAACGACTATAGCCGCTGTTTAGTATCCATGGGACACGTTCGACTCATAGACACCGGATCTCTGACGGCTCCCAGTAATAAAGTTATAATTCCACTGTCCTTGTAATCTTTAATAACGCTGGATAGCTCGATATGTTTTTAGGAATACGTGACAGTCAACTAGTGTTTGTTTCGTGGTCTAACAGGAACACGTGACAGTCTACCACTGCACCCGTCGGCAGAAATTGTCTGTAATTAATGTCGACGTTGTATAACTTGTGTTACTTGTGTGACGAGCAACGATAGTACAACGACCGGGGTGCGTGTGCAAGGGTACACAGAGGACGTTTTGCTGCTTGTCCGACTGCACTGAGGCATATCAAATTACAATGAACAACCGTTGTAATGACCCTTTGATGTTTATAATTGTAACCACATTGGCGACACATTGACGCCGTTAGTTTGACGAACTACCGAACGGTCATATCCTGTTCTGATGGCGTCACACGTTGTCGACATATGTTGCTGACTAATTATGCGTCAGCCCACGATTGCTGACATCTAGTGTAGTTGTTGCATTGTGTTGATTTGACAGGTACGTGACGTCATGTTATTGTCACATTCTGGTGACGCGCTTAATGTGTCAGTACCATGACTGCAAGGAATGTAAACAAAGAGGGTGTATTCGGTTCAGAGAGATTACAATAAGAATGATGGTGTGTCATGTAGATCTAACGCATTGCGGTGAATTGTTGCATAAGCAAGTGTGTTTAATTAGCTATGGATTTATGGATGAAGAATTGATTCAGTAGCTGCTGGGGGTGTGTGCTTGGTGTGAGATCGACGGGTGATGTCCTACCTGTGTACTATTTTAGACAGGTGCGATACTACCTGTATACTACTGTAGACATGTGATATCCTACCTGTATATTATTGTAGACAGGTGAGTTCCTACTTGTATACTACTGTAGACAGGTTATATCTTAACTCTATACTACTGTAGACAGGTGATATCTTACCTGTATACTACTGTAGACAGGTGATATCTTACCTGTATACTACTGTAGACAGGTGAGATATGTATTCTCCTTCCCGCCAGCTGCTACAAGGTCGTAGGTTGTGCCGTTGTGAGTACATGACGTCAATCCCTGCTACCTTTCAGGTCGGTCAGTCCAACTGGACCCGTCTTAATCAAGAAGCGTGTTGTGTCAGGTGTCAGGTGTCAGGTGTGCTTC
Organism: Paraescarpia echinospica; assembly: GCA_020002185.1. Classification (NCBI taxonomy): domain Eukaryota; kingdom Metazoa; phylum Annelida; class Polychaeta; order Sabellida; family Siboglinidae; genus Paraescarpia; species Paraescarpia echinospica. The sequence continues at coordinate 2,545,638 of CM034536.1, read as the reverse complement.
AAAGTCAATCCAGAATCGGAAGCCGGGAACGTGTTCTGGGCATACTTCTAGCCAAGATTTAGATATATTAGTATGAAGTTGCAAATTAAGAATATCTGCTATTAATTTAGTTTTTTTTTCTTTGTAGATATAGCCTTTACATTTAATCTGCTACGGAAAACTCGACGGCTCAGGAAATGCCTCTATGATATTTCGTCCATTGAGAATAGAGATATTTATCTTAATCTTTGAAGAGCGATGTTTCCTGAGTCATCTCAGTTTAAATGGAACTACTTTGTATTGTTTTTACACCAGTGTAGCGAGTTGTGCGTTATTGTAGCGAGTTGATTGTTAGACGCTTGATTGCTATCGTGATCGGTGTCAAACTGTGTCTGTCATGTCTGTAGAGTCGGTTTCATATTAGAATGTAATAAACAATTCAAACGGAACTAAAGATTGACTCCGTGTCATGTTTCTATCTGTTCTTCAAGTCTGACGGAGGCAGTCTGACGGAGACAGTGTGACGGTGACAGGCTGACGGAGGCAGTCTGACGGAGACAGTCTGACGGCGGCAGTCTGACGGAGACAGTTTGACCGGGGCGGTTTGACGGAGAGAGTCTGACGGTGACAGGCTGACGGAGGCAGTCTGACGCAGACAGTCTGACAGAGGCAGTTTGACGGAGACAGTCTGGTAAGACAGTCTGACGGAGATAGACACATAATTCCAAAGGGAGTCATGCACAGACCTTCACGAACAAAAAAGTCACTGAATTAGTAGCAGTGAATTCTGTTCATCTTATTATGTAGTCACCGAGTTTGTGTCTACAAGATGGCGTGCGTCACAACTGTTCTGTGCTGACGACTCAGGCCCACTTATTGACTAGAATCGTCAACACAAAACAGTTGTAATGCGCGCCATCTTATATAAATAATATGTTTATAAATAAATCGTTTTATAATAGAAACACCCAGAAAACAGTTTTAACATAAAGCACACATGTTATTATTACACGTACCATCGTGCATTCCACTGGTGAATAATGAATATTTAAACTAATAAGTATAATTATTTACTAAACACAATCAATGAAGCGGCCGATTGTGTCAGCATTATGACACACGAGTATGATATTTCGACTACAGCTCAATGACATTCTGACTTCAGCACCGACGTCGATGATGCATCTATGTATTAATATGCTGGCTTTGGAGCATTGTAATTGTATCGCCTCCCAGGCGCCGACTTCAACTCAAAGCATTCTTTATGCGTTCGCTTCCTTTGGCCACTGACCTCTGATCTACCAACTGGCGATCTATGTGAAGAAAACAAACCGAGTTATTTGTGTTTTAGTGAACAAACTGAGTTGTAAATCTGTCCCCAGGTGGCGCCAGTGGAGTTATGCTAAACGTATTGTCTGCTGTATAGATTGCCGTAAATGGCGACTGAAGAACATAAATGGTCGTGGGAACGAGTTTCAGTTCAAAACACTGTAATAGTGACAATTGCTGCCTCTGCCTTTTATTACTCGACGGCTGGGTGTAAGTTAGTGTATTACATAATTAAGGCATGTTTGTATGAATGCGATGACACCGTCACGAATAATTTCCGTGATTATTATTCAGCTATAAGTGGAGTCATGTCCGTCCTTTGTTCAAGGCTATGGAGTCATGTGCTTCCTTGGCACATGGGGAACGGAGTCATGTCCTTCCGCGGTGCAAGGCGTACGGAGTCATGTCCTTCATTGATCCAAGTAGTACGGTGGTCATGTCCTTCATTGATCCAAGTAGTACGGTGGTCATGTCCTTCATTGATCCAAGTAGTACGGGGTCATGTCCGTCCTTGGTCCAAGGGTACGGAGTCAAGTCCGTCTTTGGTTCAAGGCTACGGAGCCGTGTGTTACTTTGGTCCAACGCTAATTTAGTTAATCTATTACGCCGTGCCCGCCCTTTGTCATCGAGGTACGTAGTCAAGTTCTGCCTGTTTCGGTTAATCCCCAAATGAATAAGCAGTAATACTGTTTTAATGTTTAAAAAAAATTGTGTATCCGGTGCGGGCGTGCAGTCGTGCGAATACCTTAATGCACATGTGCATCGTAATGCCTTTTGCACGGGGGCACCCTCGCCATAAATCCACGTAGACCTAATTTATAACAGACCGGACGTGTTTAATTCCGACGCCGTCGCCGAGAGCCTACTGTGAGGTCAGCCACGACTGCGTTCGCCTCGACTACTGCTTGTTTTACCATCGCAGCAGCGATCTACCGTTGCCCGTCTCAACTTGTCTCACAGAATCACCGTCGGACAACACTTATATATCACGCCATATCTTTACTGTGCCTCATTAAATACACACGACCACTCCCGAGGATACTCGCCATTGTTCCAGTCGGTGCAGTGACAACGTCAGTTTGGGCGGGTTCGTTGAACTGTTTTGAGTTGATACAAACGGTTGTATTGAGAGAAACCATTGCGTAGCGTGTGGCCAGAATGAAACTCAGGTGAACGCGGCGTGTATTTAGCTGAACGCTGGATTGTCACGTTGGGAGCGATTGGAGTTGACGACCGTCACGTTGGAGTCGATTAGAGTTAATTTACCGTCACGTTGGAAGCGACTAGAGCCGATGTACCGTTCACGACGTAGACCTTCTGTCAGCGTAACGGAAGCGTTCTGGTGAGCTCTGGTTACGTCTGAAGACTGAGGTAAATGTTACTGTGCAATTCTTCTCTGATCACCTCCTTATCTAACTGTGTAGATGACGGCCTGTTCTCCATTCTCATCACCAGTGTGTAAATATGCGTTCACGACATACCGTTCTCATGTCTTTTCACCAATCTGTCAGTCTGCGATATTTGATATTATAATAAGATAGAGGAGTTAATTAAAAAAGAACTGGAACACGGAAATTAATGGTAGGCAATATTAAAATAATCCATAATGAGCTTGTTATTAAACATTGTCACGAGGCTTGTAGTCCGTGTAGCTTGTGGTAACGCACCACCGTTTTGGTGCTGTGACTTTGAATGCGCTGTCAACAGATTGTCGAAATATTCTTAGCACACCAAGTGAAACTAAACCACTGCATCCCAGCCAGCACCAAGTAGCTATTGTAAATATATATAGCATTTACATATATTAGAGGTTGGAAGGTCGCATGTTTGGTTGATGCAAAATGTAAAAACGATGTGAATATTGTATTGGCACAACTATTTATTTGTGTTTTGTGGCACAATTCTTGCCATGAAAAAATATTACCACAACAGGTATTTACGCGTGTTTAAATCGGATTTTCATTATATCACAACTGTGATAATGAAATCAACGTTTTATCTAGAACTTAATTCAGTTCCTGACGAAAACTGCCGACAGGTAATCAAAACGTCGAAGTGAGTTCCAATTCTATAGTTTTTATATCAAGAAAAAAGTCAATATAGATTATATTTCCACCTTGATGAACATTTTCACTAATATTTATACGTTGTCTCCGGTACAGTTCATGTCACGCAAACGTCGACGACAACAGCGCGGTTTAAGATTCCTGCTGAATATGGAATTGATTCAGCGAGGCTCATCGCAGGCCGAAGTCTAGGTCGCCTTTGTGCACTCGTGCGGTGGGCGATTGACCTTCTACACTGTATACACGACTCATCAATGGTATAGGTCGAGTTCGTCAACGGTACAGGTCGAGTTATTAAATGATCAGAAGCACTCGTGGCATGCACTGTAGAAATACAGCATTGATAACGCGAACACGTGACGTCTTACCATATCAAATGTTTGAAAGGTCTGATTTCATAACCTCCACAGATTGAAATTGCAATTGAAACATGTCATATTTACCTCTCGTCCCACGATTTGTTTAGTAATTGATAGAATAAAGTATCACACTGTACTGATTTTTAATGTCACGAATTGCGTTTTATTATGCTAGAAGTTCTACCCAGTTTGGTTTTTGCATTTCCCCGCCCTCTCGTTCACCTTTGCTACTGTTCTATTTGTTGTGAGGTAATACTTTTACAAAGTTTAGACGTCGAACTAAACGACATAAATAAGCATCGCAAATAAATCTGAACCAGAGAAGTATGTCTTTGAAGAGGTTGTGATTCATTGGAACAGTTTGATAAAGAGACAGTCTATTCCTTTCACGACATGTCCCCCGTTAGACATCGAGTGTCCTGACGTCTAGTGTCCTTATATCGAGTGTCCTGACGTCGTTTGTTCTAACGTCGAGTGTCCTGACGTCGAGCGTCCTGATGTAGTTTGTCCTGACGTCGAGTGTCCTGACGCCGACTGTCTGACGTTGTTTGACCTGACGTCGAGTGTCCTGGCGTCGTTTGTCCTGAAGTCCAGTGTCCTGGAGCTGGCGGTGTGCTAGTCCAGTACTAATGCAGGTCGTTGTCTCCAGATATAAAAAGCAACATGTCAGTCTGTAACGCTATAAGCGGTCAGTGCAGTCAGACGGGGTTAATTCGATTAAATGACACTGACCAAGTCGATTATTGACTTATGTAGACCTCTATTTTTATGTAGCTTTGATCAACGACCGACACGCTTGAAAGACTCTCCAATATCACGGCTAGATGGTGATAGATTAAGTACGCATGTGCGTCTGTTTGTTTGTTAGTATCTGTGTTTCTGTGTATTATACGAGGGACTCATTGCGTGGCTATGTTTTATTCATGGCGATTTCGTCTATGCAGGGGCCGGCGTGTAGAGCAGTGGCCGACCGGTAGAGCAGCAAGGTGACGCAGACGGTGGATTCGCCTGAGCAACAACGTGGCGCTGAGGTAAACCCGCGGTGAGAACTACACAGGACCAGGCTGGGGAGGACGGGACATAGACACACCGGAGTGACAAGTGGAACACAACTACCCCGGATTACGTCGGAGAAAAAAGCAGAACATCGACCTGACCAATTTGTCCTAGGACACAGCCACAACTAAAACACATCGCCCTGACTATGTCCTAGGACAGAGCCACTTGGATTAAGCGTGGGGACCAGGGGAAACAGCCATGGCGTCGACTTCCCTCGGCTGTGGGATCACGTGCATTAAATACTTCATCGGTCTCATCAACCTGATCCTGACGGTGAGTGGCGCTGCTAGCATCTTCCCTTGTATCGTTCTTACATCTTCGTGGTCCGCGTCGTTCACTTTCACCTGCAGCCTCAGTCCACGTGTCCTTCCACTTCACTTGTAGCCTCAGTCCACGGGTCCTTCTACTTCACTTGTAGCCTCAGTCCACGGGTCCTTCTACTTCACTCAGACCCGTGTCGGTGTCACACGTGACGTCAACTCCACCTTTACACATTCAATACATTAATAACAATGTGCGTAAGAGTACGTGTGGTGAGTGCTAGTGCGTGTGTGTGTGTGTGTGCATCCATGTACGCATGCACGTTTGTACGTGCGTACATGGATGCGTATGTATGTACGTATGTACGTATGTACGTATGTACGTATGTACGTATGTACGTATGTACGTATGTACGTATGTACGTATGTACGTATGTACGTATGTACGTATGTACGTATGTACGTATGTACGTATGTACGTATGTTTGTATGTTTGTATGTATGTGTGTATGTTCACGTGTGTGTGCGTATGTGCGAGTGTACGTGTGACTATGTGTGGATGTGTATGTGTGTGTATCTGTGCATGTGGGTACGTGTGTACAAGGGTGTATGTGTATGTACCTGTACAACTGTGTACGTATGTATGTGTATGTTTGTATGTATGAATTAATATATGTATGTATGTAAATATGTATGTGTATATATGTATGCGTTTATGCACGTATGTACGTTTGTACGTTTGTTCGTATGCACATATGGACATGTGCTCGTGTGCACGTGTGTGTGGTGTATGTATGTTTATGATGTATGTATATATATATATATATATATATATATGCTTATATATGAGCTTATATATATATATATATATATATATATATATGCGCGCGCGCGCGCGTGTGTGTGTGTGTGTGCATGGATGCATGACATTGTAGGTAAATTTGTAGGTGTGTTTGTATGTGTGATCTTACTTATAAAAACTTTAACATAGAGTACGGCTTGTCAACACGAGGAAACGCAATGTAATTTTTTTTAATATTGAATATTTATGAAGATATTGGTAACAATTGATTTGCAAATGGATTAAAACAAGATAGTCGTGTTGGTAACATATGCATTTTCTTCCAGTGCAGGAGGAAACACACTTTGATCGGTCGTTCGGTCTAATTGTTCTACAGAAAGTGGAAGCCCAAATATTATTCTGGTGGATATCCGTATATCATTATGAGTGGCAGATGACCCAATAGGCACGTCAGCACGTGCCTTGAGCCCATGAAGGCATGGGGCCCACGGAAACAGCCGAGCATATTTTTTGTAGACTGATTATTTCCCGAAACCCAGCTACAAGACATGATTTGACCCACGATGGCTACTGCAGAAGTTTCATTGGTACTTCATTGGCTCAATCAGTTTTGGAAGCTGGAAATAATCCCGATGAAGGTCCTAATGTTTGAATGTTTAACATACATTATTAAGGGGTTAGTACATAACGTACTATAAATGAGAACTATCACCAACAGCACACCTCTCCCCGTCTTCCGATGACATGTTCCGAGAGCGAAGTCGTGCTGAAACTCTGCCTCAGCCCACCCAATGTTAATTTTGTTCCGGCGCCAGTGGGTGTTTTGGCAAGCCTCAAGGGGGTGCAGTTGGAGGTTCCCCCCCCCCCAGACTAGCCCACGAAAGTGTCGAGTGCCGAGGGCCAACGAATGTCTTAATCAGCCACTGATTATTGTTGATTGCAACATCTCGTTGGTTTTTCAAATCTTGACGGTCGAAAACATAAACTACTCTGTTACACGTATTGACACCCAGGCAGTGACAGCGACAGTTCCTCACGTAATATAGACATTACAGTATTCCGGGTGTCATTATTCGCCGACAGTCACAGCGCAGTGAGGCGTGACGGCAACGCTCCAGTGCCGCCGTTGCTACAACGCCGAGCTGCTGTTTTGGATACAGTTGGCGTGATGTCCTTGTGACGTCACTGATAACTAGAAAAAAGTACAGCTGGCAGGATGTCCTTTGTGAAGTCATAATATCTGGAATAACTCTACAACTGGCGTGACGTCCCACTGGCTTTCCCGGTGTCTGGGATAACTATAAGGGTGGCATATATAATAATAATAATATTAATAATAATAATAAGATAACTTCTACTGCGCCTAAATCCTTGGAAACCAAGCTCAGAGGCGCATCAAAACAAAAGGATTGGTCAATCTCAAAATCCATAAGTAGTATTCCAGTTGTCAACAGATGGGTCAAGGCGCTAGGGAGCTACGGTGGATAAGCAAGGTTGTAAAGATAAGTTTCTAAATGACGACGGCATTTTGTAATATTCTCAACTGATCTAACACTAAGAGGTAGCATATTCCAAATAAATTTTAGATAAGGGTGATATGACATCTGACGGCGTGACGTCACATATATCTTTGCCACAGATGGAGTGTTTTATAATGTGACGTCTTCAATATCTTGGATACATGTGGCATGGTGTCTAATGGTGTGACGATTTTAATATATTGGATACATGTGGCATGATGTCTAATGGTGTGACGATCTTAATATCTTGGATACATGTGGCATGGTGTGTAATGGTGTGACGATCTTAATATCTTGGATACATGTGGCATGATGTCTAATGGTGTGACGATCTGAATATATTGGATCAGGATTGTGATATGACATCTGACGGCGTGACGTCACATATATCTTTGCCACAGATGGAGTGTTTTATAATGTGACGTCTTCAATATCTTGGATACATGTGGAATGATGTATAATGGTGTGACGATCTTAATATATTGGATACATGTGGCATGATGTCTAATGTTGTGACGATCTTAATATATTGGATACATGTGGCATGGTGTCTAATGGTGTGACGATCTTAATATATTGGTTAAATGTGTCATGATGTCTAATGTTGTGACGATCTTAATATATTGGATACATGTGGCATGATGTATAATGGTGTGACGATCTTAATATATTGGATTCATGTGTCATGATGTCTATTGGTGTGACGATCTTAATATCTTGGATACATGTGGCATGGTGTCTAATGGTGTGACGATCTTAATATCTTGGATACATGTGGCATGGTGTCTAATGGTGTGACGATCTTAATATCTTGGATACATGTGGCATGATGTCTAAAGGTGTGACGATCTTAATATATTGGATCAGGATGGCGTGATACATAGGATAGAGCAGGCGTTATATCCAGCGACGTGACGTTATTGATATCATTTATATAGGCGAAGCGATTATTAAAGGCACGTCGTTCTTGATACCTTACGTCACGTAATTGCTGTCGTGAACAACGGCAGCGTGACGTGTAACGGCGTGACGTCCTTGATATCCATTATTCTTCGAATTATTGGATTCGGATGCCGTGATGTTAATACGCATAACGCCCTAGTTATCTCCGTGGCGTGTTTGTTTAAATACGTGATGTTCTTGATATCGAGCAGCTGCCAGCATTCATTCGAATAGCCTCGGTTGGGCGACTGTTTGCTGCAAGTCATGATCGATTCTCATTTGCCGGTTACGCAGGTGTGGTTGCGAAAAAATTGGCTTGCAGGTGTTGGAATGTTAAAACAAAATATGGAGTGTGGTTGAATATCAGCACACGAAATATACACTACAAACAAACGCATTGTCACGTAGCATTCTGATCAACAAATAACGTAAATGTGTGAAGTTTATCATATAATACTGAATGGATGAATTTAAGAAAGAATTTTTTTGGGTAACACCAGTAACACATTGGTTTGAATATTAATTAGTGAAGCAAGTTCGTGACCAACCCATGTCACCTCCGGGGCCGCTCTTCGTTTCTGGTGTCATAAACGAAGGTGTCAGAATTTAACGTTCCTGAACGTGTAAGCGATATTTACGGGTCATAAATACATTATGTGGGTGTAATTAAACTTGAGCATCCAGTTTATAATTAATGTACGTCACATCTTCTTCAGTAGCTTACAAGCTGATGATCTGTTTACCTGTAGACTCGTCAGGTGACGTCCCTCGCCAGACCAACGCACTGCATCGGTGCCTGCGTGGATCGATATGTTGTGCTGTATTAATCTCCACTGACATTTGAAAATATCTAAGTCACCTGCCTATTAATATAACTTTTATCATCGTTCAAATTGGAAATATAATGTAATTGTTATAAATAACGCTTCTGTGTTTGTGTATCACGCAGTCCCATTGCAGGCAGGCAGGCAGGCAGGCAGGCAGGCAGGCAGGCAGGCAGGCAGGCAGGCAGGCAGGCAGGCAGGCAGGCAGGCAGGCAGGCAGGCAGGCAGGCAGGCAGGCAGGCAGGCAGGCAGGCAGGCAGTATGTATATAGATCAGTGGCGTGTGTGCAGGCAGGCAGGCAGGCAGGCAGGCAGGCAGGCAGATAGACCGACAGATATACAAACAAACAGAGAGAGAGAGAGAGAGAGAGAGAGAGAGAGAGAGAGAGAGAGAGAGAGAGAGAGAGAGAGAGAGAGAGAGAGAGAGACAGAGAGAGAGAGAGAGAGAGAGAGAGGAGAGAGAGAGATAGAGAGAGAGAGAGAGAGAGAGAGAGGGAGAGAGAGAGAGAGAGAGAGAGAGAGAGAGAGAGAGAGAGAGAGAGAGAGAGAGAGAGAGAGAGAGAGAGAGAGAGAGAGAGGAGTTTGTGTGCGTTCGTGCGTTCGTGCGTTCGTGCGTGCGAGGGTGTGTGCATCTCATTTCATGTTGTCTGGTTGTGTATTAATTTTGTTGATGACCTGGTTATCATTCTGTTGGTCGCCAGGTAGCAGGATTGTGTATGTTTGGTGTCGGTCTGTCGTGGCTCTTCAACGGTCACATCCTCAGAAATGTCCACTCGATCGTGACATCATACGACTTCGTCCACTCGGCCGCTATCGCTCTAGTCGTCGCCGGGCTCTTCCTCGCCGTCGTCGGCTTCATGGGCTGTTACGGCAGCTTCTGGGAGAACTCGAGGGTTCTCAGCTTGGTAGGTGGCGCGAGACTGCTGCTGCTCTTGTTGTCGCTACGTAAATCTGCTGCTGGTATTGCTGTTGTTGTTGTTGTTGCTGCTGCTGCTGCTGCTGCTGATGCTGCTGCAACTATTGCTGCAACTTACTGTAACTTATTCTTACTTACTGCTACTTGATGATACTTACACTATTATTTACTATCACCTACTGCTACTTACTGTTACTGCTGATATTACTGACGCTAATACCTTCTACTTACCGTTACATACTGCTACTTACCGTTACATACTGTTACTTATCGTTACATACTGCTACTTACCGTTACATGCTGTTACTTACTACTTACCGTTACATGTTGCTACTTATCGTTACGTACTGTTACTTACCGTTACATACTGCTACTTACCGTTACATGCTGCTACTTACCGTTACATACTGCTACTTACCGTTACATACTGCTACTTACCGTTACATGCTGCTATTTACCGTTACATGCTGCTACTTACCGTTACATACTGCTAGTTACCGTTACATGCTGCTATTTACCGTTACATACTGTTACTTACCGTTACGTACTGCTACTTACCGTTACATGCTGATACTTACCGTTACATACTGCTACTTGCCGTTACATATTGCTACTTACCGTTACATACTGCTACTTACCGTTACGTACTGTTGCTTACCGTTACATACTGCTACTTACCGTTACATGCTGCTACTTACCGTTACATATTGCTACTTACCGTTACATACTGTTACTTACCGTTACATACTGCTACTTACCGTTACATACTGCTACTTACCGTTACATACTGCTACTTACCGTTACATACTGCTACTTACCGTTACATGCTGCTATTTACCGTTACATACTGCTACTTACCGTTACATACTGCTACTTACCGTTACATGCTGCTATTTACCGTTACATACTGCTACTTGCCGTTACATGCTGATACTTACCGTTACATACTGTTACTTGCTGTTACATGCTACTACTTACCGTTACATACTGTTACTTACCGTTACATACTGCTACTTATCGTTACATACTGCTACTTACCGTTACATACTGCTACTTACCGTTACATGCTACTACTGACCGTTACGTACTGTTACTTACCGTTACATACTGCTACTTATCGTTACATACTGCTACTTACCGTTACATACTGCTACTTACCGTTACATACTGCTACTTATCGTTACATACTGCTACTTATCGTTACATGCTGCTACTTACCGTTACATGCTGCTACTTACCGTTACATGTTGCTACTTACTGCTGCCTGTACGACTACACCCTAACCTTACGCCATAATGTTTCATCTGATTAAACATAGAGTGGTCAAGATCAATGGCCGATCATGAGATCTCCGTATGTTTCTCGGAAGCTTATTTTAACGAACACCCACTTGGCAAAGTAGTTGGCCAACGCATGTTTGCCTACAACGTCTACATGTTATGGGGTACAAAAGTACCACCACCAAATGAGTGCACCAGCGTAACAACTAGTTGTGTTGTAAAGATAATTCCATGGAAGACAAAACTGCCATGGGATATTAGACCCTACTTATTAAGTGTTTGATAACAGTAATATAGTCCGCGCATTTTGCTGTCCTAGTGTGCACTAATCTGATAACGAGGTGTCCTTGGTTGCAGTATGTCACCATCGTCGTGCTAATGCTCCTCACGAAGCTGTCCCTCGGCATCGTCACCGTCGTGTACCGAGATAGGGTAAGATGTTCCTGCCACAGCATTCTGACTGAGTGAGTGACATGTTTACTTATTTCACAGTCAGTTTACCATGTTTTTCCATGATGTTTCGGCAGCTTTCAGCAGTCTTTCTCAGACGGGAAAACATGGTAAACTGACTGTGAAATAAGTAAAAAATATCATTCATTTGAACCACCCAGTCTGATGAACCTCTTCACTCTGGGTGATGACTGGGTGCTTCAATATTGCGTTAGTCACCCTGGGTAAACCTCCGGATGATATGTCCAGGGTAAGACGTCCTGTGGACGACGCCCGGGTAAGATACCTTGGGTAAGAAGCTCGGGGTAAGATGCCCATGGTAAGACCCAAGGGTTAAGATAGCAGGGGTAAGATATCTGCGGCAAGATACCACAGGTAAAATGTCCGGATAAGACACCCGAGGTTAGACAATCGTGGTAAGTCACCTGGGTAAGGCGCCCTGGTAGGACGATCGAGGAAAGATTCGGGAAAGACGTCTGGGTAAGATGGTAGTGGTACGCCCTGGTAAGACACCCAGGGTTAGACGGCCGGGGTAAATACCTGGGGTAAGTTGCCAAGTGATAAGATGCTCTTGCGTCAGCTGGGTCGTGTTAGTTCTTCGAACCACCGGGTATAGAACAAACTGTAACGTGACGTATATTCAAATAGTGGCTCGTGTCAAAGTTGACGGTGTACTTTGTGTAGATGTTATGTTGTTCCGGCGTTCTGCCACTGTACAGTCCGGCGTTCTGCCACTGTACAGTCCGGCGTTCTGCCACTGTACAGTCCGGCGTTCTGCCACTGTACAGTCCGGCGTTCTGCCACTGTACAGTCCGGCGTTCTGCCACTGTACAGTTCGGCGTTCTGCCACTGTACAGTCCGGCGTTCTGCCACTGTACAGTCCGGCGTTCTGCCACTGTACAGTCCGGCGTTCTGCCACTGTACAGTCCGGCGTTCTGCCACTGTACAGTCCGGCGTTCTGCCACTGTACAGTCCGGCGTTCTGCCACTGTACAGTCGGCGTTCTGCCACTGTACAGTCCGGCGTTCTGCCACTGTACAGTCCGGCGTTCTGCCACTGTACAGTCCGGCGTTCTGCCACTGTACAGTCCGGCGTTCTGCCACTGTACAGTCCGGCGTTCTGCCACTGTACAGTCCGGCGTTCTGCCACTGTACAGTCCGGCGTTCTGCCACTGTTCAGTCCGGCGTTCTGCCACTGTACAGTCCGGCGTTCTGCCACTGTACAGTCCGGCGTTCTGCCACTGTACAGTCCGGCGTTCTGCCACTGTACAGTCCTTCCTGTCATATCGACATCATTAGTGTATTCTTTGGAAACTTTAGTCAACATGTTACAGCAGTTGTTTTATTTTATTTTTGAATAATGTTATTTTGTTTTCAGTTTGTTTTCAGCTGTCACAGGTTTAGCACCTGTGACTGCTGCTTGTCATCTATACAGCTGTAAGCAGGTTTAGCACCTGTGACTGCTGCTTGTCATCTATACAGCTGTAAGCAGGTTTAGCACCTGTGACTGCTGCTTGTATGAACCGACCCACCCACTCACCTTCCCTCCGTCTCTCCCCCCCCCCTCTCTCTCTCTCTCTCTCTCTCTTTCTCTCTCTCTCTCTCTCTCTCTCTCTCTCTCTCTCTCCTCTCTCTCTCACTCAGTCACTCTCTGTCTGGCTCTGTCTCTGTGTCTCTGTGTCTCTGTGTCTCTGTGTCTCTGTGTCTCTGTGTCTCTGTGTCTCTGTGTCCCTGTCTGTCTGTCTGTCAGTCTGTCTGTCTGTCTGTCTGTCTGTCTGTCTGTCTCTCTCTATATATATATAATTTTTTTTTTTCATGATATATACATATATATATATATGTGTATATGTATATATATATATATATATATGTATATAATTTTTTTTTTTCATGATATATATATATATATGTGTATATGTATATATATATATATATATATATGTATATATATATACAGATAATTTTTTTTTCTCTGTCTCCTTCATTCTCACCCTTTCTCCCACCCTCCTTCCGTTTCATTCTCCCTCTCACCCTCCCTCTATTTCCCCCTCCCTCCTCCCCACTATCCCTCCCCTAACCACGGGACACGTTTGCCTGCGTCAACAACTTGTATGTCAATGTCAAGTATTTACCTGTCAGTGATTACAACCTAGTCACTGAATTAATACGGTAATTACGACTTGTAGTTCCAGAATACGTTCGAAGCCAAGATGATGGCGGTAGTGGAGGAGCGATACGGCTCGCCTGACCAAGCGGCGGTGACAGAGGCGTGGGACGACCTGCAGACAGCGGTAGGAGGACCAACATCGCAACACACACTGCTTTAGTGAGAGAGCAACGTCGTCCGTCATTGAACAGCTGTCTGCACATAGCCAGCTCTTCTGTGTCAAAAACAATGTCATATTACATCTCGTAAAGTCTGTTTTGAGTCATTATGTATGTAGATTCGTTACCAGCATGATTATACCAGGCAAGTGACAGCTATTGTGATAGGATCATAAGAATACATGGATGATATTGCGCTATGGAATCTTGAATCTGAAGATTGGCTAGGTTTATCTAAAAGAAACACAAGTCGTGTTTGCATTAACCGTTTGTAATGTGCAGGTAAAAACTGCAATGTAAAAAAAGAAAAGGTAATTTCCATGTAAACAGTGTAATTGTCACAACAGAAAATTTGAAAGTAAAAGTTTAATTTCTTTCCGCACTAAGCATGTTACACAGGTCTACCAGACTGTCCACCTAACGAACAGTAACAAACTAACGGCGTCTTGTGTTTAGTTGCAGTGTTGTGGAGCCAGGGAAGGTCCGCGCGACTGGACTAACACGAACTGGTACAAACTGACACAGGACAACACGACTGCCACACAGGTAAGGCTCGTAGCCACTACGGCGGCTTTAGGGGGGTAGAGGGGCCAATGTTGTTTTGGAGGATGTTCAACAATACCCACGCTCGACCGGGAAAATCTTCTCTACGACCCCATCGACTGGAATAATCTGGATTGTTTTGGGAGTCTCCCGGATTTGTTGTGAATCTCCCGGAATCCCGGCAAAGAATAACATTTCAGGGTGTTTCGCTTCAGACCACCAAAAGCAGTCCCTCGCCTTCTGAAATCCTGTCCAACAGTAAGGTTTGAAATGTTGAAAGTCGGTAACAATCTGGAATCTCCCGCTTGCTACGCCATCAATTCGCCGAAATTAAGTGATGCCCTCTGACGATAGCAGTCTCACGTGTGTGTGTGTGTGTGGGACCAGACTCTCTTCCCAGTTCACACAGCTGAGTGAAAGCCGGACCATGCGGGGCAACTGGTGGCGACACCTTGCTTCCACCGAAGCTCGTGTGGCGTCTCCTTGTGACACCAGTAACAATACATTTGTGGATATTTTTTTGCAAGACACGGTGACGTCATTGTTTGTAGGTTGTTCCTGATTCGTGCTGTGTCCTCAATGACGCCTCACCAGCGACACCTATCGACGTGCAAGTGTGTAACGAACACGTTGTCAATGAAACGACAACCGAAAGTACATACGTTCATGAACAGGTATGTACATGTTTCCATAACGAATACATTGCGTTGCCTCTGCTGCTGCTGCTGTTGCTGCTGCTGCTGCTGCTGCTGCTGCTGCTGCAGTGTCCCCGTTGTCGCAGTGTTCATATTGTTGCAATGTCCACTTTGTCACAGCGTCGACGTTTTCACAATGCCCACGTTGTCACAATGTCCTCGTTGTGACGTTGCCTGCGTTGTCATAGTGTCCAGGTTGTCACAATGCCCACGTTGTCACAGTGTCCACGTTGTCACAGTGTCCACGTTGTCACAATGGCTACGTTGTCACAGTGTTCATATTGTCAAAGTGTCCACGTTGTCACAATGGCTACGTTGTCACAGTGTCCACGTTGTCACTGTGTCCATGTTGTCACAATGCACACGTTGTCACAAATCCCCACTTTGTCACAGTGTCCCTGTTGTTACAATGCCCACGTTGTCACAGTGTCCACGTTGTCACAATGGCTACGTTGTTACAGTGTCCACGTTGTCAAAGTGTCCTCTTTGTCACAATGTCCACGTTGTCACAATCGCCACTTTGTCACAGTGTCTACGTTGTTACAATGTCCACGTTGTCACAGTGTCCACGTTGTCACGGTTTCCACGTTGTCACAGTGTTCTCTTTGTTACAGTGTCCACGTTGTCACAGTTTTCTCTTTGTTACAGTGTCCACGTTGTCACAATGTCAACGTTGTCACAGTGTTCTCTTTGTTACAGTGTCCACGTTGTCACAGTTTTCTCTTTGTTACAGTGTCCGCGTTGTCACAATATCCACGTTGTCACAGTGTTCTCTTTGTTACAGTGTCCACTTGTCACAATGTCCATGTTGTCACAGTGTTCTCTTTGTCACTGTATCCACGTTGTCACATTGTCCGCGTTGTCACAGTTTTTTCTTTGTTACAGTGTCCACGTTGTCATAGTGTCCACGTTGTCACAGTGTCCATGTTGTCACATTGTTCTCTTTGTTACAGTGTCCACTTGTCACAATGTCCATGTTGTCACAGTGTCTTTGTTACAGTGTCCATGTTGTCACATTGTCCACGTTATCACAATGCCCACGTCGTCACAGTGCCCACGTTGTCACAGTGTTCACGTTGCTGCAGTGTCTACATTGTCACAGTGTCCACGTTGTCACACAGTCCACGTTGTTCCAGTGTCCACGTTGTCACAGTGTCCACGTTGTCACAATGCCCGCGTTGTCACACTGTCCACGTTGTTTCAGTGGCCACGTTGTCACAGTGTAAGCGTTGTCACAATGCCCACGTTGTCACAGGGTCTACGTTGTCACAATGTTCTCTTTGTTACAGTGTCCATGTTGTCACAGTGTCCACGTTGTCATAATGTCCACGTTATCACATTGCCCACGTTGTCACAGTGCCCACGTTGTCATACTGTCCACATTGTGCTATTGCCCACGTTGTCATAGTGTCCACGTTGTTACAGTATCCACGTTGTTCCAGTGTCCACATTGTCACAGTATCCACGTTGTAACAGTGTCAACGTTGTTCCAGTGTCCACGTTGTCACAGTATCCACGTTGTCACACTGTCCACGTTGTTCCAGTGTCCACGTTGTCTGAGTGTCCACGTTGTTCCAGTGTCCACATTGTCACAGTATCCACGTTGTCACAATGTCCACGTTGTCACAATGCCCGCGTTGTCACACTGTTCACGTTGTTTCAGTGGCCACGTTGTCACAGTGTAAGCGTTGTCACAATGCCCACGTTGTCACAGGGTCTACGTTGTCACAATGTTCTCTTTGTTACAGTGTCCATGTTGTCACAGTGTCCACGTTGTCATAATGTCCACGTTATCACATTGTCCACGTTGTCACAGTGCCCACGTTGTCACACTGTCCACATTGTGCTATTGTCCACGTTGTCATAGTGTCCACGTTGTTACAGTGTCCACGTTGTTCCAGTGTCCACATTGTCACAGTATCCACGTTGTAACAGTGTCAACGTTGTTCCAGTGTCCACGTTGTCACAGTATCCACGTTGTCACACTGTCCACGTTGTTACAGTGTCCACGTTGTTCCAGTGTCCACATTGTCACAGTATCCACGTTGTAACAGTGTCAACGTTGTTCCAGTGTCCACGTTGTCACAGTATCCACGTTGTCACACTGTCCACGTTGTTACAGTGTCCACGTTGTTCCAGTGTCCACATTGTCACAGTATCCACGTTGTAACAGTGTCAACGTTGTTCCAGTGTCCACGTTGTCACAGTATCCACGTTGTTACAGTGTCCACGTTGTTACAGTGTCCACGTTGTTCCAGTGTCCACATTGTCACAGTATCCACGTCGTAACAGTGTCAACGTTGTTCCAGTGTCCACGTTGTCACAGTATCCACGTTGTCACACTGTCCACGTTGTTCCAGTGTCCACGTTGTCTGGGTGTCCACGTTGTTCCAGTGTCCACATTGTCACAGTATCCACGTTGTCACAATGTCCACGTTGTTGCAGTGTCCATATTGTCACTGTGTCCATATTGTCATAGTGTCCACGTTGTCACACTGTCCACGTTGTTCCAGTGTCCACGTTGTCACATTGTCCACGTTGTTCCAGTGTCCGCGTTGTCACAGTGTCCACGTTGTCACACTGTCCACGTTGTTCCAGTGTCCACATTGTCACAGTATCCACGTTGTCACACTGTCCACGTTGTTCCAGTGTCCACGTTGTCTGAGTGTCCACGTTGTTCCAATGTCCACATTGTCACAGTATCCACGTTGTCACAATGTCCACGTTGTTCCAGTGTCCACATTGTCACAGTGTCCACATTGTCATAGTGTCCACGTTGTCACACTGTCCACGTTGTTCGAGTGTCAACGTTGTCACATTGTCCACGTTATTCCAATGTCCGCGTTGTCACAGTGTCCACGTTGTCACACTGTCCACGTTGTTTTAATATAAAGCGCGAGGATTTGTTCTGGATAAATTATGCTAAATTTGACACACGTACACGAGCACACTTCTCTGTTAGGCTGAATTTGATGGATCACAGCGCGACTGCTAAGTTTGTTACGTAATATTGATATAACTATTTATTTTGAAAGAAACATGTTTGGTGTTTTTGAATGAGAAGCTGCATCATTTAAACTCAGAGACACTCTGCATAGCGGTCTGCCTTTAAAATGAGGCGTATTAAGAATACATTAATTATGTCTGCTTTAAACACTGAACGGGCAAAGCAGTTCCTGCCTTCTTTGCTTTAGAAATGATTAATCTTTCATTTAATGAGCTAGTCAATTTTAATGAGGGAAAAACTGTAATTAGCAAGATCAGTTAGACATGTTGTGTGATGCGTTGTCTGTGTGGTGTGTGTCAGAAGTGTACTGACGCCCTGTGGACCTGGCTGAGCGGCTACCTCGTCTTCATCATCGTCGCGACTTTCGTCCTCGTCGGCACAGAGGTAAGTCCGTCAGATTGCGCCTTCGTCCTCGTCGGCACAGAAGTAAGTCCGTCAGATTGCGCCTTCGTCCTCGTCGGCACATAGGTAAGTCCGTCAGATTGCGCCTTCGTCCTCGTCGGCACAGTGGTAAGTCCGTCAGATGGCGCCTTCGTCCTCTTCGGCACAGTGATAAGTCCGTCAGATGGCGTCTTCGTCGTCGCCGGCACAAAGGTAAGTCCATCAGATGGCGCCTTCGTCCTCGTCGGCACAGAGGTAAGTCCGTCAGATGGCGCCTTCGTCCTCCTCGGCACAAAGATAAGTCCGTCAGATGGCGCCTTCGTCCTTGTCGGCACAGTGGTAAGTCCGTCAGATGGCGCCTTCGTCCTTATCAGCACAGAGGTAAGGGGTCAGCACACTGTTGAACTTCCTGCTTGATTACAGACGAAAAAAAGTGCATTATATTTTTGAGAAATGATTTTTTACAATGTTCACTTGCTCTGACATAAGTGCATTTGAGTAGTCAGATTTCTAGATGTGATTGTAGCAACTGTTGACAGTAAAATGGTGTCTTTTTAGCTGATTTTACTAAGCGGAAGGGTATCTGGCAGCAATTTGGCTAGTTGACACTTTAGCCGGATTACTGCTTGCATGCATTTGTAAATATTGACGGGTGTCATACATACAGGCATTTTGCAAGAGCTAGAGATATTAGATTTTGACTAAAATCGACCAGCATGTCAATGAGGTGATAATAACAGCAGGTGGGAAGTTTAAGAAACTTTATATGTCACGTTTTCTTATGATCACACAAAACATTAACATGGTCGCCAATGGGAAAACTGACAGTGTGCTGAGCCCAAGTAGAGAGCCTGGCAACGAAAGCACGCTATAGTCATTGCACAATGTCGGAAGATGCGTTTTACTTCAAATATCTTGAAACAATTACTGAAAATACGTGTATGGCAAAACTACAGTTGAATGGGACAAACCGTTTTTGGATATTACAGACTTCTCATCAGTCTGCAAGTCAAAATCACAGTGACGGAACACATGTCTTATAAGGGGGGTGGGGTGCGTATGCCAGTAGTTAAGCCTCAATTTGAAAATCTGAATGAAAATGAACCAATAACATTGCAGCAGGGTGATTCATCAATCGTTTTTTGTTTACTTCAGCTAATTAAACACAAGTGAATATGTTGTCATTGACCCTAATGAAGTCTGAGGACAGTGATTAGCTGGAGTAGGCCATAGCCGGAGCCTGTTATCAGATCTGTCTACTGACAGGACCTTTTGGCCAATTAAGCAAGTGGCATTGTTTTCTGAATGTCTGCTAATTAAGCTGTGTAATATTATGTAATTGAACTGCTTGAGACGTCTGGCCTTTGAGGATTTCACACCCTAAGGTGACTTTTTGTTGATGTTTACCTTTGTAAATAGGGCACAAGGTACAAAAATCAATATACATTTGAATGTAACGTAACAACTGCCTGTATTGAATTTTCTTATAAAACACTTATTGGACTTTCTGGAAAACAGTATCAGGAGTTCATAGTGCCACCTGAGAACGTTGTGCTGTATTACAAATTGTCCAACAGCGAAGTGCTGATTTTTCTGGCGCCTTGCCAAGTTTTGTGTCATCTTTGAAATGTACATAAAACACAAACACCTGGAGGGATTAAAAAAATTAAAATTGCAGAGTGCTTGTAACATTGGTGCCTATAAAGTGTGTTGTTTTCAACATTTTTCTCCAAAATCACCATGCCTATTTGGAGTCAGCACACTGTTGAACTTCCTGCTTGATTACAGACGAAAAAAGTGCATTATATTTTTTAGAAATGATTTTTTACAATGTTCACTTGCTCTGACATAAGTGCATTTGAGTAGTCAGATTTCTAGATGTGATTGTAGCAGCTGTTGACAGTAAAATGGTGTCTTTTTAGCTGATTTTACTAAGCGGAAGGGTATCTGGCAGCAATTTGGCTAGTTGACACTTTAGCCGGATTACTGCCTGCATGCATTTGTAAATATTGACGGGTGTCATACATACAGGCATTTTGCAAGAGCTAGAGATATTAGATTTTGACTAAAATCGACCAGCATGTCAATAAGATGATAATAACAGCAGGTGGGAAGTTTAAGAAACTTTATAGGTCACGTTTTCTTATAATCACACAAAACATTAACATGGTCGCCAATGGGAAAACTGACAGTGTACTGAGCCCGTAAGTCCGTCAGATTGCGCCTTCGTCCTCGTAGGCACAGAGGTAAGTCCGTCAGATGGCGCCTTCGTCCTCCTCGGCACAGAGATAAGTCCGTCAGTTGGCGCTTTCTTCTTCGTGCCTTCTTCCGTGAATCTGGGGGTACGCCAGTGGCGCTGCTGATGGCATCATTCTCAATATCATGTGGTAGATAGCCTTGCAAAACGCTGAAGTTAAGCTATGCGAATGATATCGTAGCCCCTTACAGGTTCAGCTGTTTGAGGTTTGGCGATTACATGCAGGCCCTAATGTTGGGGAAGTAGAAGTAATTATTTAAATGCACAATATCGCTCAACCGCTCGTGAGAAGAGTAAAACTGATAATTATATTATAATTATCTGGAGTCGCTGGCTCTATCCTTTATATGGGGCTCGGGCGGGACTGGCGTCTGCTTTGTTCTCGTGGCGGGGTCAGTTACTAGGAAAAGTACAAGTGATTCAGCTAACGACCATACATTGCGTAGGATATCTGCAGGGGTCTTGCAGACAAGCTACCACCCAAGGCTTGCGAGGATGTATTAGGGTAATAACGGCCATACATTGCGTAAGATATCTGCAGGGGTCTTGCAGACAAGCTACCACCCAAGGCTTTCGAGGATGTATTAGGGTAATAACGACCATACATTGCGTAGGATATCGATCAGTTTTGAACGTCGGCCCTGAGTGTTTGAACTTTTGTTGAAAACATTCTAAAGTATTTTTTAACTTAGGTTAAAAATACTACTTTAGCATGTTCGAAGCGGTACGTGGGGTGGCAATGTATTGGTGATCGTTGCTTAACGATTGTAAAAGAAAATGTTGTCGGTATGAGACTGTTAGTGTTAGTTGCTATGGTAACGGTAGGCAGAAGAGTGGTTCGTTCACCCCCCGCCCCTACCCCCGTCACGGACATCAAGTAGTAGGGACTAATCGTTTCTAGAATCTCTTCCGAAAACACTAGCAAAGGTGGGCGAGCGAAACTGCCTCTGTGTGTCTAAGCCTAAGTAGGTGGACCTGTGCCCTAGACTGACAGTTTGGCGCAACTACCCACCGAGCCACCGGCCCCTAAATATCCATATGTATAATTACACAGATCTACTACTAAATGTACGTAACATGAACATTACAATGTTATGCTATTGAGTATTACTAGTTGTGAAGACATATGTTCTACATAAGAACTGTGAATTAATATAGACACGTAACTAATATTATTCTAACATATGCATAAAAGGTGTTTAATAGTATGCGGTTTTTGGAGTGTGTACTGACAGGCCAGCATTAAGATATGTTACATCTATCGAATGTGCTATTGTTCATATTCTGTCCGTCTGTGGTAAAGTGGATGCGTTTGTTGTAGATCTTTGTCGCGGTGTTGGCCTGCATCTTACAAGTGGAGGTCCGGAACAAGGGGGTTTACGCGTGACGCGCATTGCACGGTGGGACAGAAGGGTGTTCGTCAGGTGCCATATTGCGCATGCTGTACATTGACCGGAAGTGAGCTCACGGAAGTCAGTCGTCACAGTCAGCATAATGACACACGGGCGCCCGAGTGTACGTTGTCAGCATTACGACACACGAACGGACGAGTGTACGTGGTCAACATTATACGAGTTTACGTTGTCAGTCAACATTGTGACACAAGAACCGCCGAGCGTACGTTGTCAATATTATGACACACCTGCTCGTTAGACAACGCGCCAAAACTGCAGCTTATTTATTGCCCGGTGAAATAACTATACGTCAAAGCCAAAGGACAATTTTGCTTATATTTTTAATTCGATATACTATTAATACTATGTCATTTTTTATATATATATTACATGTTATTTATACAACAGTCGCATCATGCAAGCAATAAAACTTAGTTTTGCTTTCACTTTTTGGCAAATGTGCTTATTACATGATGTAATTTTTAGAATTATGAAGATACGTTTAAATGCTTTATATAACTTCTGCACCCAGACAAGCCAAGGAAACGCATGACTCCTTTTTTCGGATGAAGTTCTTGGTGCGCGAACCGTCACTGTAAAACTGTTGTTTAAAATACTAAATTGTTCAGTCTTTTTATAGACTTGTGACATTTGCGTGACAATGATATGTGCAACACGAATGTGGAGAGTATCGTGGTTACTGATGTTGAGTTTTACATCATTTAGACGTGTTTGTGAGAAACAAACACGAAGTCATCACTTCGTATCATTTCCATGTGTACATAGAATACATGCTTATTTGCTGTATTGTTCAGCTAAATATTTAATGCTGATTGGATTATTAGTAATTACTGTAGAAAAATGCGTAATTTTATTATTAAAGAGGTGCATATATCAGCGATTGGGCTTTAATTTGTTTTAATTCGTTTCGGTTTATTTTAACTATATGACAAAATGTTTCTTAAATTTCACTAAGATAAACGATTTCAGCGAATATATTGAGACATGGCGAGGCATGCATATGGACAATCATGTTGTGCGTGTGTGCGTACGTGCGCGCGTGCGTGCGTGCGTGTGAGCTTGATTATGTGCGTGAGAAGAATAATTCCATGTGTCAATTCCACATCAATCATGATAAGTCCACATCAAACGTAACAAGTCCACACCAAATGTGACAGGTTTACACCAGACCTGACAATTCCACATCAGACGTGACATGTCCACATCAGACGTGACAATTCCACACCAGACGACACTGTAGTCCTTCAGCGCTGACGTAGTCACTCATGTGTGTGCCCCCCACGGCTGTGCCCTGGGTGGCTCTTCAAGAGATCGTCACATATTTGTGAGAGTCGGTACCGTCCTTCATCTCGGTTCATGCAGGCCTTGGTTTTTCTAATCCAGATCGCTTTTTTGATGCCTCTTGTCCTCCAGTCCGACTCCCTGTCCACAAATTTGGCCCCCTCCCATTATACGATGTGATTTTGCTGTGTCATGTGGTCTGTGATGGCTGATTTGTTCATCTCCTTTTCCTATGTTTTTTTGTTGTTTCTGGTGTAGGGTCTGTTCATTGTTGCTTTGTCTGCGTCATCTCTGTGTTCTCTGGTGCGGGTTCCAAGTGTGCGTTTAGTTTCTCCGATGTATATGGCATTGCAGTTCTTATACGATATAGCGTACACTCTTTCACACATATTGCGTGGTTCCACTTTGTCTTTTGGTCTTACCAGTGACCTCTTGGTGGTGTTGTGAGGTTTCATTGCTGTGTTCACTTTGTATTTCTTCATCATCCGTGATGTGGTTTCGGATAATCCTTGGACATACGGAAGTACCACCATGCCTTGCCATGAGGGGCACGCACCGGAGTGACTACGTCTGCGCTGAATGACTACCGTGTCGCCATCTAGCGGTAGCCGTCCGAGGAAGGCTGCTGAATGCAGTCGATCAAAACGTCACGGAAAAAAAGGGTAAACTGACTTTGAAATAGGTAAAAATATTACTCATTTGAACCACCCAGTCTGATGAACCTCTTCACTCGTCACGAAATATGTTACTCTACCACAGTGCTTTGTCAAACAATATATACGTCTCGCTTAGAATAATATTTATTACAAACATGTAGGATGCCACATAGGACAAAAATACACAGGACAAAAAAACTATAATATTGTAGAGTATTTGTATTGTAGAGCATTATGAATGCTCCCCATGGCTCTGGAATACGGACAGCTCCCGGGCTGTGCGGACGTGTCAAATAAAGATGGCGTAAGAAATAACAGTGGCGACGAGATGGGATTAAACCAAGCTATAAGTGAGTGAACAATTAATACACATCATGGCAGCGCCAGTTGGTTGTGTGGGTGAATTTGACAATTCAAAAGAGACATGGACGGCATACGTTGAAAGGTTGGAATCGTATTTCAACGTTAATGACATTGATGAACAAAAAAGGGCGCACTTGCTAATAAGCGTCATGGGAAGCGACACGTATGGGTTACTGAAAACGTTGATGGCACCTATAAAACCATCAACTAAGCCATTCGCAGAATTAGTCAAAACACTTGCGGACCACCTAGATCCACAAACCACTGAAATGGGGAACGTTTCCGTTTTGGCCGCCGATATCAACAAGAGGGTGAAAGTATTGCCTCGTTCGTGGCTGAACTGCGGAGACTGTCGTTACATTGTGGTTATGCAGCAAACCTGGCGACAGCCCTAAGAGACCAGTTTGTGTTGGGTTTGCGATCGGAATCAACACAAAAGAAGGTAGTAAAAATCAAAGACCTAAGCCTGGAAACTGCTGTCGAAACAGCGAAGATAGACGAAACGGCTAGTCGTGACACCGAAGAACTACACAATAGCCACGGAGAGGCTAGTGCATCTGTTCACAAGCTGTATTCACGTCAGCAGCCACGTCAGGAAAGAGAGAGAGAACAGAGAAGAAATTACACATGCTACAGATGTAACGGGCGGGGGCACAGGTCGGACGATTGTCGCTTCAGAAACGAAATCTGCCACGGCTGTGGGAAACATTGCCACATCAAGGCTGTGTGTCGGTCTGGTGACAGAAACAAACGCTACAGTAAAGGCAAAAGGGTGAACCAAATGTCAGCTGCCAAACGTAGTAGTAACGGTAGTGACGACAGTGAGTGGAGTGATGGGTTGGACACCCTAAATGCGGTCCACCAGTTAACAAAACCAAAGACCAGAACTGACACAATTTGGACGACACTGCGGGTAGCCGGACATTCACTCAAAATGGAGGTTGATACTGGGTCGGCATACTCAGTAATCCCACACCACGTGTACAAGGAAATGTTCAAGAAGCATGAACTTCAGCCTACACCGGTAACTCTCCGAACCTACATGGGGAGTTAGTTGTTCCCGAGGGAAAGCTTCGTGTCCAGGTCAAGTACAAGAAGCAGAAGGTGAAGCTGGACTTGTACGTTATCAAAGGCGGTCGACAAGTGCTGTTCGGTCGTGACTGGTTTTGGGAGATGAAGCTCGACTGGGGAGAAATTCAGTCCCTGAAGTCATGGCATGGGACTGACAAGGACATTTCTCTGAAGGATGCCAATAAGCAAGTTCAGCGGCTGCTGGCAAAGTACGAGTTGTTAAGCACGGACAACTCAGGGACATTGAAAGGTGTGAAAGCCAAACTCACCGTAGAGGCAGACGCTCAACCGAAGTTCTGCAGGCCACGAAGCGTGCCTTATGCGATCAAACCATACTTTGAGAAGGAGCTAGAAAGGCTCCAGAAAGAAGGAATCGTATCAGCTGTCGAGTATAGCCAGTGGGCATCAGGAGTGGTACCGGTGGCGAAACGAGATACCAAGGATGTACGTCTCTGTGGAGACTATAAAGTGACACTCAACCCGGTTCTCCGGGAAGATAAATATCCGCTACCACGCATCGAAGATATTTTCGCAAAGATGGCCGGAGGTAAGAGGTTCAGCAAAATTGACCTCAAGAATGCTTACCTGCAGATGGAGGTAGAGGAGGACTCTAAACAATACCTCACAATCAACATGCACAAGGGCCTGTTTCAGTATAATAGGTTGCCGTTCGGGATCAAGACGGCACCCTCGATATGGCAGAGAGCAATGGAGCAGACTTTACAAGGAATCCCTGGCGTGGAGGTGATGTTGGATGATATCATTGTCACGGGGAAGTCTGACACTGAGCATCTGGAAAACCTGGAAGCAGTATTCAAGAGGCTGGCAGAGAAGGATCTGCGGATCAACGTGAAGAAGTGCCGGTTCTTCATGGAACGGATCGAGTACTGTGGCCACGAGATTGATCACGAGGGTCTGCACAAGACAAAGGCAAAAATAGAAGCCGTGCAGAAGGCACCACGCCCCCAAGATGTTAGTAGTTTAAAAGGGTTCCTTGGGCGGTGAATTACTACCACAGGTTTTTACCCAACCTGGCTAGTGTCTTACATCCCCTAAACCAGTTACTAGAGAAGGATCAGAAATGGATGTGGTCAAAGGAGTGTGAACAAGCGTTCGGTGAAGCAAAGAGACTGATCACATCGGACCAAGTTCTCGTCCACTACGATCCGAACCTGCCCATCAGAATAGCGTGCGATGCATCTGCATATGGGTTGGGGGCCGTACTCAGTCATACGATGCCAGATGGTTTGGTGAGACCAGTCGCGTTCGCTTCGCGAACTTTAAACAAGGCTGAACGGAATTACAGCCAGATAGACAAAGAAGCACTGGGACTCGTGTGGGGAGTCAGGAAGTTCCACCAATACCTGTTTGGAAGACGATTCACGCTGGTGACGGATCACCAACCCCTCACAGCTATCTTTCATCCAAGGAAGAGTATTCCAGCAATGACGGCTGCACGAATGCAACGATATGCCCTACAACTAGCAGCACACGACTATGAGATAGTCTATAAAAGCTCTTTGAAACACGCAAATGCAGACGGACTTTCGAGGTTACCATTGAAAACGGGGGAGACACACCTTGATGTGGTGGAGATGTTCTACATGGACCACGTAGAAACCCTTCCTGTCACGGCAGCAAACATCAAGACAGAGTCCAGCAAGGACCCTCATGTCAAAAGTTCTGGAGAGAACCCAGCAAGGATGGCCGACGATCAGTCCAGAGGGACTTGAACCATTCTTTGCCAAGCGCTACGAGCTGAGTGTATTCCACGGATGCGTTATGTGGGGAATACGCGTCCTAGTGCCACAGAAGTTGCGCAGTCAAATCCTCCAGGAGTTACACGATGGACATGTCGGGGTTGTAAAAATGAATGGACTGGCTCGTAGCTACGTTTGGTGGCCTGGGATAGATAAAGATATAGAATCTCTGGCACGAAAATGTCAAGGCTGCCAGAGAGTCCAGTTTGAAGCGCCTACCGTGCCACTTCACCCGTGGGAATGGCCTGCAAAACCATGGCAGCGTATCCATGTAGATTACGCTGGACCGTTTATGGGACGGATGTTCTTAATAGCGGTCGACGCGCATAGCAAATGGCCTGAGGTACTACCAACAGCCTCAGCATCATCAGAAAGAACCGTAGAACTGTTACGAGATGTGTTTGCAAGGTACGATCTTCCAGAACACTTGCACAGTGACAACGGAAGTCAATTTTCAAGCGAAGTTTTCCGAAACTTCATGAAAGCAAACAACATCAGGCACTCATTTTCTGCACCCTACCACCCTGCGACCAACGGGCAGGTGGAACGCTTTGTTCAGACATTTAAACAAGCCATGCGATCAGCGAAAGGTGACTCGGGTGCTGTGAAACGACACCTGGCCAGATTTCTGTTTGCCTACAGAAACGCACCACATGCAACAACATGTGAATCTCCGGCGATGTTACTGATGGGTCGAACCCTGCGAACAAGATTAGATGCCATACGATCAAACACGAGGAAGACGGTGGAGAACCGTCAGGCCAAGACAGTAGAGGAGAAGAGAGGGCAAAACAGACAATTTGAAGCTGGGGACAGAGTAGCGGTAAGAAACTATCGCAACGGCCAAAAGTGGGTACCCGGTACCGTCCAAGAGAAGAGGGGTACCAGATCGTATGCAGTGCGCGTGCAAGACGGCGATGTATGGCGGAGACACAGCGACCAAATCAGGGCTTCTGACGTCGCCATGGTACCTCTGGGTGCGGTGGAGGTACCAGTGGTTGACGAATCGACTAGACCAACAACAGAAGTAGAAGAAGACAACCAGCCAAGTTCATTGCAAACACCGATGGCAGTGAACTATCCCGTTAGACCGGCAAGTCCAGCGCAGATACCAATGGCAGAGGAACGACTCGTGAGAAGGTCCACAAGAACCAGAAAACCTCCAGAGACGCTGGATCTGTGACGTTTAAAAGACTGTGTCCAGTTTAATTATGGATATAGACGTTAATGGTTAATGGCTACTAAAATGTTAACAAGAACTAATTAATGGACGCCGAATCCGTGGACTGTGTTGACGGTTGTCATATAGTATATGTGGCGTAGCGCAACCAGGATATTAACATGTTTTAAGGGAACAACATTTGAAAGGGAGGGGTGTAGAGTATTTGTATTGTAGAGCATTATGAATGCTCCCCATGGCTCTGGAATAAGGACAGCTCCCGGGCTGTGCGGACGTGTCAAATAAAGATGGCGTAAGACATAACAAATATAATAATAAACAGGCTATATACATACATATATATATATTCTTCTATGTATGTATGTGTATGTATGTATATATATATACACACACACACATACATACATACATACATAGAAGAAACATATCAATCAACAAATGAGGCCTAGAGACAAACAGATTTTGAGAACATCTTTTAACACATTGTATCGTTATAAAATTACTGAAAAATATTTGTTCATAATCACTAGAGGAGATGCGGTATGGTCAGTAAACAAACAACTGTATAGATCGCTGATAAGAACGCTCCAAATGTTCACAGACGAAGACAAATAAATGGAACAAATCATAGTGTGCGTGTGGGTGTATGTGCGTATGGGTGTGAGCGTGTGTATGTGTGTGTTTATGCAGGTATGTGTGTGTACGCATGCGTGCGTGTGTGTGCGCGCGCGTGTGTGCGAATGTTTATGTATGTGTGCGTGTGTTTGTGCATGCCTGCGTGTGTATGTTTATGCATATATGCGTGTGTGTGTGTGTGTGTGCGTGCGTGTGTATGTTTATGCATATATGCGTGTGTGTGTGTGTGTATGTGCGTGTGTGTGCGTGTGTGTGTTTATACATGTATTTGCGAGCTTGTGTATATCCATACCTGTGTGCGTGTGCATGTCTGTATAAGCGAGTGTGTGTATGCGTATGAGCATGTCCTTAAGCATGCTTATGCATGTGTGTGCGTGCGTGTAATCCCCGCCGTGTGTCCATGGTACAGCTTGACCTTCGACGTCATCGTCACATGATACGCACCATCCACCTCAGTCTGTACAGTGGACACTTGGACACGCGTGACGTCCACTCGAACGTCAGCACGTTGCCGCGTGCCGTGAGTCGGTTGCTAGGGACCTTTGGTATGACGGAATCATCGCCGATTCACAGGCACGTGACAATGTTGCAATCAGAGCATCTCGGCCTATACAACAGTGACAGGTAACAGTGGTGTTGATTGTGTCCACTGGAGACAACTACAGCGACGTCGTTGAGAACTGCGACAGTGTAAGCTGTGACTTGATACAACCAGTGCAAGGACAGAAGGACAAGAGACTATAGGACAAGAGACGATAGGACAAGAGACGGGAAGATGGGGCTGAGTTGTGGCGCGAGGTGTTTGAAATACCTGCTCTTCGTTTTCAATGTGATCTTCTTCGTAAGTATATATCACTCAGGTACTCGCCTTGTAGCAACGGAGTCGTACTCATATCATGGTGAAGGTGTAAATACTTACAATGACCGTGTCTGTTCTCATCTCATTGTTTTCAATATTCGGTTGGTTTATTCCATCAACCCCCTCAGGGACTAACGTGGGAGTGTTGGCACTATCGTTGTTTTCAATATTCGGTTGGCTTATTCCATCAACCCCCTCAAGGACTAACGTGGGAGTGTTGGCACTGTCGTTGTTTTCAATATTCGGTTGGTTTATTCCATCAACCCCCTCAGGGACTAACGTGGGAGTGTTGGCACTGTCGTTGTTTTCAATATTCGGTTGGTTTATTCCATCAACCCCCTCAGGGACTAACGTGGGAGTGTTGGCACTGTCGTTGTTTTCAATATTCGGTTGGTTTATTCCATCAACCCCCTCAGGGACTAACGTGGGAGTGTTGGCACTGTCGTTGTTTTCAATATTCGGTTGGTTTATTCCATTAACCCCCTCAGGGGCTAACGTGGGAGTGTTGGCACTGTCGTTGTTTTCAATATTCGGTTGGTTTATTCCATTAACCCCCTCAGGGACTAACGTGGGAGTGTTGGCACTGTCGTTGTTTTCAATATTCGGTTGGTTTATTCCACCAACCCCCTCAGGGACTAACGTGGGAGTGTTGGCACTGTCGTTGTTTTCAATATTCGGTTGGTTTATTCCATCAACCCCCTCAGGGACTAACGTGGGAGTGTTGGCACTGTCGTTGTTTCATTATTTCGGCAAAGCCGGGACATTCGTTTGTGACTCATTTATTGAACAACACTTTCATTTTAATCAGCATCGTAAAACATTGCGTAAGCCGACCAAATCCGCGTACAGTGATAAACACGAATTTAAACACGACACCAACATGTGTTGGTTACGCCAACAGGTACTGATTATATCACCGTGAACGTGTCGATGCTATAAACGGTTCCAACAGGGACAATCCATGAATAATACATAAAGGAATCAGCTCTATCAGACGCCATCCATTAATGGAAGAATGAGGTATATTATGCGCCATCCAGGAATGAAACTGACGGTGCGTACTGTTAACAGGTGTGACACAGGTAGAAAGGAGGTCACTCCTAGCAATTACACGATGCGCTTATTGGAACAACGAGTCAGTGGATGCACGCTAAGTGAGACGGCTTCTGTCGCAACAGTCAATAACTGATAACACGACTGTTCGCGCGGATCGTTGTAGTGCTTTCTTTGTGCAGATACTATCAGCTACTCGAGGCTTTCTAAGTCAATTTCTCTTCATCTTTTTAATATATATCATCTCTCTCCTCTCTTCTCCCCCCCCCCTCTCTCCCGTCCTCTCTCGTCTCACTCTCTCTTGGTCACACAACGTAAACACGGACTTTGGTGGTGCTTACTCATGTTGTTATGCCACTTCAGTATATCGAAGTTTACAAACATCACGATAAGATGTGAACAGCTATGAACACAGGTAGGCGTAAACGCCCATGAGACAATGAGTAATGTTTAGACGTAATACGGTATGACTGGCCAGTTTAAAGGCAACGTGAAACAAACAATTCATATTTTCAGAACACGCGCTCAGTTACACCCGAGTTGGCTACATCACGATATGTCAATATTTATATTCATATTCAGAATCAAATTGTTATTGGCAACATTTCAGTTAGATTGTACAAACATCCACGGTAAAAATACACAAAACAACAGAAGTATAGCTCTAATGTTCTGTACAGAATACAATAAATCAATGTACCTACATATCTACACATTTACAACCATACAACCAGCCGTACATGCATACACACACACATACATACATACATACATACATATTTACTGGTCAGACTGTATAGTTGTTATTCTCTGTTAGAGGCGTCTGAGTATACCACGCAGACGTTATCAGTTCGTGTATTTGCCTTTCTAATCTAATCGAGGAAGCAAATAGAGACTTCTTTCTCTCTCTGTCTATTTTATCTGTCCTTCTGCCCAATTCCAATTCTCCAACAACCTAGTTTCTCGCATTCTCCCCATTTCGTCGGCATTCCCACCCCATCTCGTTTCACCTCTTCCCCCTCATTTCGCCCTCCCCACTCTCCCTCATTCTCTCTTCTCCCTCGTCTCTATATTCTCCCCTCTCCCTCCCTGTCCCTCCTACGCTCCCTTCTCTACCCCCACTCCCTCCGTCTCCCTCTTACCCACTTCCCTTCCATTCGTCCATTCCCCCTCTCTCCCCCTCTCACTGTCTCTCCCTATTTCTTCATCTCTCCCCCCTCTCTCTCCCTCTAAGAATTGTCCCTCTTCCACCATATGCTTTTGTCCCGCAACATCTCCCTTTTCTCGGCTTGTCTTTATTATCTACCTGCCTCTTCCTAACATAACTTCCAATGTGTACAAAGCGTAAAGACAACACGACCACTCCACAAAGCAGTCGATTTATGATGTCGGCTGTTCCGCGATGTAACGACGACCCTCCTGTGCTAGACGAAATAAGATTTATAGAGTAAATGCGTCGTTGCTTTTCATGCTACAACTAACTATCTGCCATCCTCGATGCAACAAGTCCAAAAACAAATGAATTAGGCGTCAATTGAGCGATAATGAGGTCTAGTGATTGAGCGCCGGAAATGAGGCGCAGTCACGTTGAAATCACCGGACGCAGCAGCCCGCGTAGTCTCCAGGACGCCTGCGGCACAGTGTGGTGCGCTGTGGCGCAACGAGGCGTTGTGTGACGCATTTTAAATTCTAAAAAAATCTTCGAAGTGGAATTTTGTAAGACACAGATAATAGAATTTTGCGGTAAATGTACCATACGAACCCCATTCAGACCATTTGGTAAATGTAACATAAATAAAACTGTCCTAACCCTTGAACTGTGGTGACATACCAAGATGTTTTGAAGCTGAATAATAACGTACTAAAACGTCGTATTACAGTCTACTATGTCTATATTGTTCTGGTTATAATATTAACCTTGTGTCCGTATTCACAGTTCCACACGGAAGTTTAGCCTTTTTTGTGAGAGATTGTTTTTGAGATCGTTTTTGTATCACCACAGGAATTGAACATTGTGGAGGAACTTTACCATTTAGTGCATTATATTGGCATTCTAGATTCGTATAGAGGGTCTGATCAACTAGTGCATTATATTGGTGCTTTATCCGCTGAACTAACGTGTTTATCTGTCCACCTGTCAGGTGGCGGGCGTCGGGATCCTAGGTGTCGGAGTGTGGATCAAGGTGGATCCGAACATCAATAAGTACTTGGATGTGATCCGTATTGACCAGAATGTACCGATCATCGAGGCAGCCATCATAACCATGATCTCCGTCGGAACGCTGATGTTGATCATTGGCTTCCTCGGCTGCTGCGGTGCATGCCGGGAAAGTTCGTGCATGCTGTGCATGGTAAGTCGCCAACGCCGCCAACTTGTACATACATTCACAGTCAAAATAATAGAATTGTAGTAGGCCTACGGACGACTTACAAGAAAGTCACAGAGTCGACTGGTTCGATGATTATAATCAAGTGTAATTAAACAACTTTAACATGTGTTGACGACATAATTTCCTAACCAATTCGTACTGAAAACATCAGCGCCTTTGAACAGGGTCACCTGGTGCTATGTCTATGGCGCTTTAAAAATGCACTTTTATTATTACTGTTATTAAGCGAGGCCTGACTAAATAAGGTCCTTTTCCAGGATGGGAATTTGTGTCGAATCCGGATCCACCTCGATTTTGCCATTATAACAACATACTTCGGTGGGTAAATTCAATTATTCAACACCATCCTAGCCATATTGGTGTTACGAAAATATTGCGTCTTGGCGCACTTTTGAAGCCCAAATAGCGACCCGGTTTGCAATAGTCTGCGCCGCTGCGGCCGTGCGTTATCGCATCGCGTGCATGTAATAAGCGATATAACAAAGTATGTACCCCCAGAATCGAACATATTCTAGACTGTGAGACTGTCTCCCCACACTGTTCGGGTACGTGTCTCCCCACACTGTTCGTGTACGTGTCTCCCCACACTGTTCGTGTACGTGAATCCCCACACTGTTCGTGTACGTGTCGTTCCTATCTCCCGCAGTACGCTGGTCTCCTGGTCATCGTCATACTCGGACAAGTGGCCGCCGTCGTGATGGGACTGTTGTTTAGGAAGGAGGTAAGTCGTACCGGCGGTTCTTATGCAGGCGAATCACTCCGCAATAGGATGAAATAGTTCCGTCTTCCGTGGTTAGAACACGTACGTTCATATAGCTAAGTACTAGTGCTTTTCATCGCACATATGTGTCAGGTGTCAAACTGAAACCGAAGCCGTCTTCAATGTTGTCGGAACGTGGTGAATGTTGGGGAAGAGGATCTCAAAAAACGTATCCTGCCTTGAGGCTCGGCAAAACACTCGCCTTGTATGACCAAACACCACAAATTGCTCCCCAGAATCCATCTACCTGTCCAAAATATTGGGGGCTAATCCTATTTTCAGCCCCCACCTAAAATAATGTTGTCTCAGCCTCCCCCGGTTCCGACGTATATGGTCTTGTAAGGAGAGGCATCGTGCTGCACGCTCAGATCGATATAAATTCTTGCACACCTTTGCCTAGGTTGAGCGGTTCTTTGTGTTGATTTAATGTATATAAATATGTGCAAAATCTGCACATTAAATATAAGATGTGTCTTCTTGTAGCTCGGGGTCGAGTTGAAGCTGTCAATGGAGGAGCAGGCCGGAAACAACGTCACCAACGAGTACAAGGACGCAGACGTCCTCACGCTCGCCTGGAACGCCATGCAGGCCAACGTGAGTGGCACATATGACGGGACAGGGGGTGGGGTAAACAAGAACGATATGAACAGGGTGGGGTAAACGAGATATAACAGAGGATGACGAATGATATGAACAGGAGGTGAGGCAAAGGAGGAACAATACGTGCGGGAGATGGGGTAAAGAAGGAACAATATAAGCCTGAGGTGGGGTAAACAATGAACAGGGGTTGTGGTAAACAAGGAAATATATGAGCAGCGGTTTGGGTACACAAGAGACGATATGACTAGGGTTTTTTATAAACACGGAACTATTATATTTATACTTTACATACGTGTATATACACTCTAGCACGTATGTCTCTCACAGTATATTGTTATGAGATGTATGAGATCATGAGCCGTAAGACAAATATCCTTCCTAGGACAATAAAGGACAATCTGATTGATTGATTGATTGATTGATTGATTGATTGATTGAACTATTAGCAAAGACTGTCCATAATGTAAGCATATGCATTTAAGTTCTATAATCCTAATGTAGATTATATTAGAAATACAAGTTCGTTACATCCGTGAAACATTACATATAATATTTGCTGAAATGTCGGGTCAAAAGAACAGATTAGGTAGGTTCACCCTCTCCCAAATACGTCCTTTTCCCCTTGTTTAGTCCTATCTTGAAGCAGACTTCCTCGTCTTCCTGCTCAAGAGTCCGTGACGTCACCGACAAGATAACATTTTATTTTCTCGTCGTTTCAGATGAAATGCTGCGGCGGCAACAACTTCGAGGATTACAAGGACAATCCGAACTTCGACAAAGCAGACCCGGTAATGTTTGTTTCAACCAAGCCTACTCTGATATTCCAACTTATTGTGACAGTGAAATCCTCACTGACAGGAGCCAGGCGTGAAGATGTCAGTTGCTTCCCCAATATCAGAGTAATTTTAAACTTCAGCAATGGAACCAAAGCTCGTGACAGGTTTACATGAATCCAATTTCGGGCAATTACATATCATGTTGTAGTATCACTCGTTCAGTTGATAACGTTCTCGCCGTGAATGGTCGTTGGGGCATCTCGAACGATAAACACACACTCTGCATGTGTCCACATTTGTCGGTGTTTCCTCTCCTTCCTGTCCTCACTGGAGGATGGTTTTTGGCAGGCACGTAGGTCGTGTGACATGTCCAAACCGTCTCAGTTTGCATCTTCTGCTTGTATGCAGGGTTTTAACTATCGTAACCAATTCGTTATATGACGGTAAAGTGATAGTAAGAATGCTGCTGCATGTGCCGCCAGGTGCCGCTGACGTGCTGTACTCTGCGGGTGAGTTCCCCCGAGGACCCCATCCCCGTCAACAAGAAGGGGTGTTTCCGTGAAGCCAACAGTAAGAAACCCGTCCAGTTCCTCAATAAAGACGTAAGTACTTTCATATTCAAGTTCCACTATCCCAGTGCCGCCACCAAGAGAAAACACATCATTAATATAATAATATTAGTGTTGTGAAAATTCCAATAAATTAACATGTTTTTATTTGTTTTATATGTAGGGATGGTATGGAATTATTTTTCGGAGAGTAACAGTAATTTAGTTGACTGTAACTTTTAATTGTACAATTGCACATTGTATTGACCCATATATATTCATGATTGACCGTTAAGTACGGATTGAGTATCAGCGATGTAGTCCGGGTGTTAACCAGTGAAGCGTGCATTGGGGTTTGTACGATTCTTTTTTTTTCATTTTTGTGACCTTCCAACCCTCTAGGTCAATAATCCGACTGATGCCACCCAGGCACCTTGAGCGTTTTTGTAGAAACTCATTAATATGCAAATTAGTTATCGCCATTACAATATATACTACTTTTCCGAATATCTCGAATTGTAAACATCCAAATAATCAAAATGAGGTGTCCAAACGCATGTTTTCAGGGTATCTGAGTATGATTACGTCAGTGAACAAATCATTGCATGCAAATTTGTCGCATAAATATACAAATTAGCTCTAAACAATATAACCTCACGATATTCGTTTATATCTCCTCAATAGGCGAGCGCTTGGCACTACTTAATGGACATACTTAAATGCCCCCATCCCCATACAAAAACACAAATTGAATACCCTAGATATCCCCATCACAACGAGGCCTATCGTAGAACTAGCGTGACTCCAAGGTCAAACAAGGTCACCGTCAAATGGTAAATTTTCGAAATTGTCCGGTTCCGCAAACGTCTTGTAATTACAATGGTTGCATATCTACTATCGTTAACAATAACATTGCAAAGTCATATATTTGTGGAAAGCGCATTGTCTCCCGGTCAAAATGAGATACAAAGTGGAGCTGTTACCGTTTATAGTCAGTGTGGAGCTAAGGTCAAACAAGGTCACCATGAAAATATGAATATCCATCCGAATTTGCAATACCGCGAACGTCATAAAGTTACAATAACTCTGTATCTGCTTAATTTCTATGGGCGCTGTACATATCGTGAAAGAACAATTCCTTCCCGAGGTATCAGTTGATGGAGTTTGTGTGGAGCGACGATGAAACAGTGTCACTGTCAAGTGATAAATGTTCAAAATTGCGCCATCCCGCAAACGTTATGCAATGCCAATGGTGGCTTATATCTACGTTACCTACCTACTCATGGCCACGTCATATAACTTTGGAAAGAGTACTGTCTCCCCGTAAATACAGGATACCAACGGGAGCTATCAAATAGTGCAGTAAGTACGTTGTGAAGGTCAAGCCATTCCGTAAACGTTGTACGTTTACAATGTTTGCATATTTACTTTGTCTACCTACACTAAGCCATGTTATACACCTATGCGTATTGTATCCCTGTTAAAATGGTTGGCCTGAAATTGTAAAGTGGTTGTCTGACTGTGGAGTGAAGGTTGAACAAGGTCACCATCAAAAGATGCATTTTCGAGATTGTGCCATTCCGCAGATTGTAGGCCAGCCAACATGTGATGTTATTCTTCTACGGCATGTTTGCATCACCCATGGGGTGAGATAATAGTTGATGGTGGGTGCCACCCTCAATTTTTTATTTGAATGTAATTTTGAGGTTCACAAACTCAAACTTGTGTCAAAATATTTTTTATTAATTAACTGATATGTTATTGTGCATATGACAGCCTCTTCACGTCCTATGTCCATCCCCAGCCACCTGCTGATGACCCAGTTGACTGATAATCAAATAAAAGCTTGTTACGCCATGCGCTCTGAGTACTGCCAAAGAGCTTCCTGAGTTGTTAGTTACTTAGTTATATTATATTATTCCTTTGAAAAAATATCTTTCTCATTGTCTCGATAACGAGACCACGCGCGCTAATCTCGTTACAGAGGGCAGTGGTGATGCGTTCCATGAGTTGAAGTGTCGCGAATCCAGATCCAAATGCATGTGTGAATGCTGTGGTTCCTTCACATTATGCAGTTTAAGTTTCCCATGTTATTGTCAACTGGCGAGGACGTGGAGAGGTCTTTTCCCAGAGCATGACGGATGCCGTTGCCGTTAAGATGAATAACGTTACTGCCTCTCCCAAAGCCTATCCAAATGTATGAAACTGGATGTAAACTTGACAAGATCATAACTCCTAACGATCGGAAACACATTGCATAACATGCGTGGCTTTGATCCCTTGTCCACAATGCATTTTGCACAAGAATCAACAGTTGCGTGCCAGGTTCTTCAAGGTCTTACTGGATGTAGCATGTCATATTTGCACCTACTGACGACAGCTGAGGTGTATGAAGTGTCAAACACTTCCATTCAACCTAGATAGTGGAATTTTTCAACCATACGGCGTCACCGTACAAGGAGTTGTTCCATGCGGGCTACTATGAATTATTGTTACAACCCAGCGGCACCTTATAAGGAGGTTGTTCCATGCGGGGGATACTATGAATGGTCGCGAACGATATGAGAAATACAATACCCGGTGGTGTGTTAGCTGCCCCCTCTCCACCTGGCTTGGTTCTGTTTCAGGGTTGTTACTCCGCTCTCAACCGCGAGATGAACAAGAAGAGCCTCATTCTGATCTCAGTGGCGGGCGCCATTGCGGCTGTGCAGGTGCGACTAGCAAGATACTCTTTCATATAATTTATACACGCCTTAGGTATCAGACGATCCTGATCGCAGGATCCGCTTGGCTCCTCAATAATCAGATATTCGTCTTCAGATTTATTAGTTCACAAGATTCTGATTCCACTTGTTAGTGTAAGCGGTGCCTCACTCACTCATATGTTGACCGACATTCTAGATGGCTGCTTTAAATGAGTTTATTAATCTAGCTTCTATCACTATACTGTTACCGGAATGTTCATGGATATGATCTCAACCAATTTTTTTCTCTTTTCATGTCCTCCGTCTCTCCCATCTCTCTCCCCCTTTCTCCGTCTCTCTCTCGCGCGCGCGCGCGCGCGCACGCGCTCTCTCTCTCTCTCTCTCTCTCTCTCTCTCTCTCTCTCTCTCTCTCTCTCTCTCTCTCTCTCTTTCGCCATACATATCTCCCTCTTGTCCTATCGCAGTATATCCCTCTAATTTCTCCCTGTCTCCATATCTCCTTCTAGACCTCTCTCCTTTCTCCTTTACATTTCTCTCTTCTTATCTATATCTCCTCCTTCTCCCCCTCACCTGCCACTGCCGCAGCCATTTCTCGACGCTGTAGACGGGACGAACTAGCATGAGATACTCCAGTATGGACAGGTTCTCCGCCGTTATGCGGACGATCAGGCGTTCTAGCCGCACTTTGCCCAACCTAAAAAAGTGTCGATGCCACGCGACGTCAGCATAGCTGATGTGGAGGACATCCTTAGTGGTGCATAATTATTTGGAATTGCATAATAATATCATCGTATTAAATCACGCATGCACGCACATACACTGAACTCTAAATGGGTAACTCATTCATTCAAAGAGACAGTCCTCTCTTCCTTTTCCATATGAAGCTTATTCCAATTTCTAAAGATTTTGTGGGAGTTAATTATAACCGGGCTTTACTTACACCACAGACTAGTCTGTAACACAGACGAAACACAAAGTAGTCTGTAACACAGACGAAACACAAAGTAGTCTGTAACACAGACTAGTCTGTGGTACTTTGTAAACTCATTTCGCATGTACCTACGTATCGAAAACAGAACATAACGTAATTGTGTTTTTGTTTCTAGATATTCGGAACACTGTTCGCGTGTTGTGTGAGGACGGAAATCAAGAAGAGTGTCACCTACTAATATTTCACTGGTCAACCGCCGGACAGTTTCCGGTCAATCTCCGGTCAGTCTCTGGCCAGCCTCCGGACAATATCAAGGCTACATACAGTTCTTGGACAACATATGCGTTGTAGCAAACTATTAATGCCAATTAAATTATTTAAAGTTGTTTTTGTGAAGTATTATTGAAGTAATCATTAACGATGACATGTGTGTGTATATTACGTTTAAATAACTGTGATTGTCTGGAACGTTGTTGATAACGCGAGCCAATATCAAAGAGCCGTATTAAACTGAAGCATGGCTCTTCCGCCAGTGGTTCACCGTGTTGGCTGTAGACCTCACGTAGACCTCGTCCCTCATGGCTTGGTCAGGCGTGTCTTGTCAGAGTTCGCCAATAACTCGCACACAGATAGACCTGTGGGGTTTATAGCCAAGCATCATTTAGTCAAATTACTTGTGCTATCGCTAATATTGTGATACATGTTATATATAAGTCGGCAATCCAATGCATTACAACGTGTGAGCAATGTATTGTATGACAATAATATATATATATATATGCACGGGGAATCAGAGGGTGTTGGTTTCAAAGGAATGTTAATTGTAAGTTGGTCTGAATTGGGTATGGTAGTGACAAAGGCGTCGGGACGGTGGGGGTGGGCTGAACCCTCCAATATTTAGAGAGCGGTGATTAGCTCCAAATATTTTGTTAATTTCGAAAATGTTTTTTTGAGCGTCATCAGGGTGTCAGCCTCCCAGCTGAAAGTGCGTCATCACGAGGTTGATCCCTGAAAATCATCAAGAGAATCTCCTTCCTCTCCCGATATTCACGTCTTTCCGACGCCTATGTTAGTGCGTTTTCGTTTGGTGTTATTTCTGCGTTGGATGTGCCATTATAGTAACGACACAAGTTGGTATTATGGTCGAGTTGAATACACTTCCGATTTGTTGACTCGTACAAATGCAAGTAATACTATTAATAACTTATGAAGCAATGGTTGTGTCATTCATCTGCGTAAAGGCAGTGTTTGGGCTATGTGTACGTCAAACCGGTGTGTTTGTGGAAATGTAATGTGTGTTTAGTACTCTATTAATATTATTGTACATGTTGATATATTTGTTAAACAAAATATTTTTAAAATGTTGACCATCTTTAACAACGACGCAGGCGATTTCCGGTTACCCTACACATGGTAGGTTTTATCTGGAAGTAGCCACAGGTAAATTTCGGAATTGGGGCATTCGTGAACAGTACCTAGGTCCTAGTGTTTGATATCGTGTGTAAAATCAATTAAAACGAAACGAAAACGTTACTGTGTTTGTTATTGTGGTATTACGATCGGCTCAAATAAACACAACCGTTTGACATCGGTCAGTGGTGAGCGTTACCTGACACAGGCAGTTGCGGCACACCTGTAAGATTGGCAGCAGAAACCCGTAAGACTGCTGACCGTCAGAGCGACACACCTGTAAAACTGCCAGCAGAAACCCGTAAGACTATCGACCGTCAGAGTGGCACACCTGTAAGACGGCCAACAAAATCCCGTAAGACTGCCTACCGTCAGAGTGACACACCTATAAGACTGCCAACCGTCAGAGTGGCACACCTGCAAGATTGGCAGCAGAAATGGGTAAGACTGCCGAGCGTCAGAGCGGCACGCGTGAAAGACAGCCATCAGAAACCCGTAAGACTGCCGACCGTCAGAGTGGCACACCTGCAAGACAGCCTGCAGAAACCAGTAAGACTGCTGACAGTCAGAGTGGCACACCTGTAATATCGGCAGCAAAAATGCGTAAGACTGCCGGCCGATCATATATTCTAATATCGCCTTAACCCTAATCCTAACCATAATCCAAACCATAAGAAAAAATGACGCACTCCGTCCATCTTAAACCTATGGTAATTACTCGGACGCCGCCTACAAAAGAAAATTCAACTACCCGCGAGAGTCGTTCTTCAGTAAGTTTCGTTTTGATGATCTGTTGTTGGCGTTGACAAGGACGTGCCGCATCTTGTAACATAAACAGTTGTCAAACACGCACAGGAAACATTAGCAATGCCTCTTACACCCATATGACTGCCACCGTAAGACTTAAGAGTTGACAGCACTGGCGCTGTGTGGAACTGGGTAGAGTAGAGATCACAGCAGTAGTAACACTAGTTGGTCACACAGAAACTTCACCATTACCAAGACTGCGTTATCCTTACAAACGTGCAAGGCTCAGATGAGATTCGTTTTCTAGATGCCTGGATAAGCTGCGCACGCGCGCACGCACATATAGGAACATTCCAGTTACACTTGCCCACAAGTCCCTACCCATAAGCGTGACGTACCTTATGAATGACAAAGCACACGCTCGAGGGCATGCACGCACACATTGTCTTTTCGAAGTGGTTACTTATATGTCACCTACCATATCACCCAGTGTGTGCATGGACAAACATTTAGTATTATTAACGTCATAAGCCGATCACATGCACGCATTACAAACCGAAATTATCAAGAACATATTTTATAATTACAATGTTTGTCTTGTTTCAAACGAGTCAGTCTGGTCTGTTACATCTTTAGTAGGCACGTTCAATGTCAGTAAAGCGCAGTTA
Organism: Paraescarpia echinospica; assembly: GCA_020002185.1. Lineage (NCBI taxonomy): Eukaryota > Metazoa > Annelida > Polychaeta > Sabellida > Siboglinidae > Paraescarpia > Paraescarpia echinospica. The sequence goes on along the minus strand of CM034536.1, from coordinate 2,502,838 downwards.
TTTACTACAATCCTGCACAAAGAATGACCAAGTTGTTCACTGCGTGCTGACATTCTTCTTACTACGTATCTGTCCTACTAATGCTGCAGGTCGCTACTGACACAGTGACTTACTAATAACTAGATTGACTGACCTACTGAACACAATCCTCCAAGGTACTGTGAGAGGCGGAATGAGAGAGGATTGAGTGGACTACGTCAAAGAATGGACAAAGCTCAATTTCTATGAAACGCAAGTGGCAGCAAAAGACCAGCAAAGGTTGAACGATATCATCATTATAGATTCCAACAATCACCCACAGTGAGGTGAATCTTGTATGGCTAGACACACATTGTGAACAAATGAGAACCTAGCGACAACACAGGACAACAAAGTTTGATTGTGAACAACTTAATCATATTTCAGTTTTATTGCACTGTACACTAGGAGCCAACTGGGCGTCTCACACGCAACGGGAAACTGTCTAAACTGGCAACTGCAAACGATAGTTACACATTAATGTAAACAACTGATTAATATCAACTGGCCTTCAGACGTAGCAATACTATCTGTCAACATCCGAGACATTGACAGTTAAACCGAGTACTTTGTGGTGTCGTTCAAAAAGAATAAATATTAATCTTTGCAAACAATCCTACAGAACTCAGCATACATAATTACTGAACTGGTGACAAGTCCTTTCCAGCTTGTATGTTCATCAATATCTCATTGGTATAATAAATAAATCTTAATTACAAAGAAAGCACCAGTGGTATCAGTAACCGGTAGTCAGTGATAAATAAGCAAGGAGGCAACAGATATGTTGTTAAGGTTCAATGGTGCTTATTTTCCACTGCAAAATGTAAACCACAAATGAAATATCTGCTTTATAAGTAGCAACACGTTGAAGTGAACTGCATATGTATATACTGTCTAAAGTCATAGGGCAGCAATACAATATATCTGGTGTACATTTTATGGTTGGAAATTGGCAGAGAAGATTAAATAAATATTATGGTAAAAACTAGACTCAAATTTATGTTCAATTTTGTAACTGTATATATTATTGCCGGCAAACTTGTTCAAAAATACGTGACGGTTTATTATATAACTGTTGACAAACCTTATAAGCATCAGCACAAAAACAAAATAGTTTTTTTACAATCATCTTCTTAAACCAACATTTTGGTTTTACTAGCACTGCTAGTTCTAACAGTAATACCCCATTTTATGATTGACAATTTCTTCAAAACATTGTACGTACCTGCCATATAGAATGAATGGATGATAAAGCGCACTCCAAACACATACTTCCTATTTGGCAAGAGGCAGTTCTTTTTAACACAATCAGTAACCTTTGCCGAGACAATTCCACTATCCTGTAGTGTCAGTAACCTGTTACTTGACGTGTCATTGCCATTGTGTCCAGCTGATCCACAGGAACCACGACTATGACATCAAATGTACAATGAAACATATGGATGACACCACCTCAGATGAAAAACAAGTGAAGGATTTCAGGGCAAAATGCGATATACACCATTTTTGAGGTTTCACCCAAACGAGGATGAAAGATTTGTTTAAACATGTGTTCAACTAGGATACTCCCTAACTTAACACAAAAACTTGATAAATCCCCATTAAACGTCATGCACAAGTGTTTGTTTTCAAAATGCGATATGTGCCATCTGTTTTTTAACAAAACGTGAAACACATCCATTTTCAACATGCAGTTAGCGGAGACAGTAAGCGCTGCATGGATATGCCGTGTTTTCATAACAAAACCAATATCACATTTTGCATAACAAATCTGCAACATCTAGTTCAGACATTGATACCAGTCACTATGATTTTAGATTCGTAATATACACCAACTTCAATTACAAGTTGTTATTTAAACTTTGAGAATGAAACACAAGTGACTTTTTCTCAAAACGAAGAAAATGGATATATCGCTTATTACCCTGACACCCTACAACGGACTACAAGTAGGTTTGACGTCACTTGGCAAAGAGGGCCTGTAGGTCGACGGGGGAGCCCTGACTCAGCATCATGTCACTTGGCAAAGAGGGCCTGTAGGGCGACGGGGGAGCCCTGACTCAGCATCACGTCACTTGGCAAAGAGGGCCTGTAGGTCGACGGGGGCGCCCTGACTCAGCATCAACATCGGCTTTTCGATGACGTTGCGGAATGTGTCGAGAAACCGAGCGGCCAGAGCGTCGTCCACTACACGGCAGTCCGAGCAGAGGGTGACTGTCAGTGAGGGGTAGGGCCGCCCTTCACTGTCCAGCTCCGTGTGTGTGCCCCCCACGGCTAGGATGGAAGCTGACGGAGGGTTGACAATGGCTGTGAACTCATGGATGCCGTACATGCCCAGGTTGGAGATCCTGAAACAACAACATGGGACGACCTTGAAAACAGAAAGCAAGTTTTTATGTAGCGATTAAAATGTTATATTTGTGTTTGCTATTGTAAAGGTAAGTTCTTATACAGATGGTATCCAGTCCTAATTACTTTACAGAGCGCATTGCACTTTACCCTCTTGAAGACTTATTCAATCGAACACCATCTTGACTTCTATGGGAAGTATTCAGCTATGTTGCAATTACTGCATGAAGACTATTCATACACAAACATCCACCTCTGTCTACAGCCAGGGATGTCTTTCTACCTGCCACATGGGTTCTTCTGCTTATAGATAATATCTGGATGTAAATCTTTTTAAACTGTCACTGTGGTTAAATTAATTATTAATGTTAAAGAAACGGACACGAGATCTACGGAAATGCAGCAGAATCTGGCTTGTCTTGGATGTCTTTATTCAAACATCCAATACGGACAGCAGATTAGAAGAACCTACTGAGGAAGCATTCAACTCACGTGAATGTGCCTCCCTGGTACTCGTCTGGCTGCAACGTTCCCTTCCTCGCCTTCTCAGCCAACTCCTGAAGCAAACACAACATCAGGTTACATTGAGAATGAACTGTTCACTTGGGGAAGTGGGACTTGTTGAGTTGGGGCAGCCACAGTGATACTTCACAGTAGCAGACAATAGCAGAATACACACTCAACAGTAAACTAAAGTCTTGTAGTAAACTAGTTCTTGAGTTCAACTTGGCTACTGCGTAATATATGGGTTGGTGGGAGATGAGTGTTTGACTTGATAGGCTGGTGGAAGAGACTGAACGCTGGACAGACACACACTGATGGGTGAAAATTACGACATTTTCATGGATAATACATTCACGAGTCAGGGAACAATACAGCCACAGCATTGGTCTCCAAGGTCCCGAGACACTCAAGACAGTTCGCATGTCCAGACAAATCAAATCAAATCAAATCAAATCAAATCGTAACATTTATAATGCGCCGTTCCAACAGTCTTAGCCCACGACGCTGTAGAAAATGTCCTGGCAAACAGGTAGGTCTGAAGATTAGATTTAAACACAGCATACGACACTGCTGTTGATATGAAATGCTACGGCACCAAGTTCCACAGTGTTGGGACTGGTCTGTCTCAAAGTGGTTTGAGTAGAATTAGTCTGGCTCAAAATTAAAGGGTTAATCAATAAACTAGGCTGGAATTCCATTGTATGGTGCCGCCATCCCTCGGGTGCTGGAATGAAATATGTTACACTGGGGCCATCTTGCGTTCAAAGCACAAATCATAATATTGGCTAGTTAACAAATTCTATTTGATTTAGTTATTATACTAATTTTACGACCTGGAACATCAAATTTAGTATGAGTAGAACAGGTTTAACCTAGCTAATAATGTGGTATTATTGTAAGTCACTTTTAGTGACATTAGAAGAAGTTAGTAGCGTGAATTAGGAAGGGGTTGTTGATGGCGCCGGGCAGGGATTCTGAAGATATTAAATTTAGATGTAATTTGAAGATTTTCAGGAGTTCGTGATGGTGTGTCTATTATGTGAGAATGTTAATTTTAAACCCAATGAGTTGAATAGAGTCTCACCGAGGTTCCAGAGATTCGGGAGTGCAGTTTCTGTGATGGTTTAGTTTGTGTTAAGATTTGCTATTGACTAGTTAGACTTCCGGCGCTTGGACGCCACTAGAGTATTTTAAAATATGGCCATTTTAACGTCAGACGACCATAATTACATTGCCATGAGCGTGTGTTATCATGTCTCCAAGAAATGGGACTTATTCTCGACGCGTTTCGTCGCCCATGTCTTGAAGTTGTAACTTCATCGATATTCTTCAGCTGTTGGGCCAATCCAAACACGATCAATTCTCTTTTTAACTCATTCAGCTTTAAGAAGTTTCTGGTCATCCACGTTTGGATCCCCGCTATACCCTCTTCGATATGCACGGCAGCAGCAGCGATGTCCTGTTGGTGGGGTTTCACGGGGATGTAGATTTGAGTGTCATCCGAATAGAAATGACATCAAATTTTTTTACACATGACATTTGGTAACTGGAGCTGCATAGATGGAGAACAGCTGAGGACCCAGCACGGAACCCTGCGGGACTCCACACGCAAGAGGACGAGCAGGCGATGTAGAACCGTAAATGTGGACGGACTGGACTTTCAGGAAAGACTTCACTCTGCAAGCATAGTATGTGTGCCTTGCATGTGAGAACTTACCCTGATGACGACAGAGATCTCCTGTAGACCGAGGCCGATTGCGTTCTTGACAATGGGTGTGATGAGACCACCGTCAGTCGCCACGGCTGTTGCTATGTCAATGTTGCTGAGGACCCGGGACCCCTCGCCGGTCCACGTCGCGTTGACCTCAGGAACCATCTGACGTCAGACAGACAGGGTGGCAGGATGAACAGTGGCGCAGAAAGACAGACAGTCAGGCAGGCAGGCAGGCAGGCAGACAGACAGTCAGACAGACAGACAGACAGACAGACAGTCAGGCAGGCAGGCAGGCAGGCAGGCAGGCAGGCAGTCAGACAGACAGACAGACAGACAGACAGACTGACAGACAGACAGGGTGAACAGCAGCAGGAGGTGGGAACACTGTTACACTGACAAGTTGTCGGTATTAGGATGATTTTATCAGTCATTAGTAGCAGTAATAAACTGCTACTAATTGTAGTCCATCATTAAATCATGCAATGGAACGGTGGAATTATTCAGATATGATATGTTAAACTTTGTCATAGAGGTATTATTTAGACATGTGACAATGTGTGTGACAACCCACCTGTAGCGTGACTAGACATTTGACAATGTGTGTGACAACCCACCTGTAGCATGACTAGACATTTGACAATGTGTGTGACAATGTGTGACAACCCACCTGTAGCGTGACTAGACATTTGACAATGTGTGTGACAACCCACCTGTAGCGTGACTAGACATTTGACAATGTGTGTGACAACCCACCTGTAGCATGACTAGACATTTGACAATGTGTGTGACAACCCACCTGTAGCGTGACTAGACATTTGACAATGTGTGTGACAACCCACCTGTAGCGTGACTAGACATTTGACAATGTGTGTGACAACCCACCTGTAGCGTGACTAGACATTTGACAATGTGTGTGACAATGTGTGTGACAACCCACCTGTAGCGTGACTAGACATTTGACAATGTGTGACAACCCACCTGTAGCGTGACTAGACATTTGACAATGTGTGTGACAATGTGTGTGACAACCCACCTGTAGCGTGACTAGACATTTGACAATGTGTGTGACAACCCACCTGTAGCGTGACTAGACATTTGACAATGTGTGTGACAACCCAACTGTAGCGTGACTAGACATTTGACAATGTGTGTGACAATGTGTGTGACAACCCACCTGTAGCATGACTAGACATTTGACAATGTGTGTGACAACCCACCTGTAGCGTGACTTGACATTTGACAATGTGTGTGACAATGTGTGTGACAACCCACCTGTAGCATGACTAGACATTTGACAATGTGTGTGACAACCCACCTGTAGCGTGACTGACATTTGACAATGTGTGTGACAACCCACCTGTAGCATGACTAGACATTTGACAATGTGTGTGACAACCCACCTGTAGCGTGACTAGACATTTGACAATGTGTGTGACAATGTGTGTGACAACCCACCTGCAGCGTGACGGCCACGGCTTTAATGAGGATGTCATTCACCGACACTGCCACTCCTTCTTCTGCAATCACACAAAGGAGTATTTTATTTCAAGATTAAATAATACAAAATATAAATGAAAGTAACAAATAATGAAATCTAACGACAACTGAACTCGTATATGTCTGTATCTCAGGTTTCCTCCTAGACCGCTTGCACCTCACACACAGAACTTTCAGGGATTAATCTACGATCCACGATTGAAACGTACCCCTTTATTTTTCAAAATACTCTGAAGATCCATGTGGAAGCAGCTCATCTGTGCTCTGGCCCAATGACGATGAAATTGTTTTCTGACTGTTTTTGTTCTGAACCAAACGAACTAAAACACAGCCATTTGCTTCAACGCTCATCCTAGCTAACGTCCCAGAGGTGTCAACTTGGCGAGGTTTGTGGCATCAGAAACAACTGGAATGTGATGAGGTGTGATGTGGGTGTCGTGAGGGTGTGATGGGGTGTTGTGGAGGTGTTGTGGGGGTATGCTGTGGTGTTGTGATGGGTGTGTGATGGGGTGTTGTGTGGGTGTCGTGGGGGTGTTGTGGTGGTATCGAGGGGGTGTGATGGGGGTATCGAGGGGGGTGCTGGGGGTGTGATGGGGTGTTATAGGGGTGTCATGGGGATGTGATGAGGTATCGAAGGGGGGTGCTGGGGGTGATGATGGGGGTGTTGTGCGGGTATGATGGGGTGTCGTGGGGGTGTTGTGGGTGTATCTTTGGGGTGAATGTTACCTACCTTTAAGGCTCTTGCGTAGATGCATCACTTGGTTCATGTTGCAGTCAATGACACAGTAGGCATGTGGTATAGTCACCTGCAACAAAGATCACAGAGTAATCGCATTCATTCTTTTAAGTATACAGTATGCTTATGAAATACTCCTAATGTTACACAAAAATCTGCCGATGCAGGTGAAACTTTCTTTCTTAAGTTGTCAACGGTTGACAGGGAATTACAATAAATGATGGATCCAATGATCAGTTTTAATCATAGGTCTATAACAGATGCTGCTGAAAAGGGGGTATACATTAATTAGGGTACATACACTTAAAAGAATGAATATGATACAATGTATACCAAATAATTAAAATTGGCTGGTTATATAACTAGCTTGCGATGACAAGTTGTGAAAATAACACATTAAGCATCCTCTATGGTGGAGAAGATCACCAGATTTAACACAGCAGTAATTATTAACACTTGAACAAAAGCAAGTTTTAGCTTTAATAACGTGATGGAGAAATATGTGATAAAACACAACTTATAACCACTTAAGAACTTAGTCACTTGATTAAAATCAGTATTTTGGGTATCATTAAATTATTAGCAACATAAGCTTAATATGGATTACTATTCCGACTGCAAAAAGTACCTTAAACCACAATATTTGATAATAACATCTGCCTGTTGAGTACCTTAGGTAATATGTGTTGTAATATTTGAAGGCTTTCAGGGCAAAATGTGATATATCCATTTTCTTTATTTTGAGAAAAAGTCACTTTTGTGCTTCATCCTTTTTAAAGTTTAAATAACAGCTTGTAAATTAAGTTGATGTATATTTAGAATCCAAAGAGAAGGGTGGCAAACTCTGAAATATTTGTTGCACATTTGTTATGCAAAATGTGATTTTGAATGATTTTGTTATCAAAATGCTGTATATTCACACAGCGCGTGCATACCTTGGCGTAGCTGCATGGCGGTGCTGATTGGCTGAGCATGGATATATTGCGTTTTGATAAAAAGATGGATGGCGCTTATCATGTTTTGAAAACAAACGTTCGTGCATGTGGTTTCATGGGGAGTTATTGCGTTTTTGTATAATATTAGACAGTATCGCAGCCCAACATGTTTAAACAACTGTTTAGTTTAAATTTAAAAAATGGCGTTTATCGCATTTTGCCCTGAAACCTTCATGTGGTGTAATAAAAAACAACAATCAGAAATCTCATTTAAACTGGCAATCTTCTGACACCCCTCACATGACAATAAACTAGTCCACTGACCTTTGACTCAGTTAACCTTTGTGCAATGGTCTTCCTCATGTTGGTCAGTTCTATGTCCACAAAAGCCTGACCGGCAGGGACTTTGGGTGCGGGCACAGCTACCCCCAGGGTGGGGGGTGGGCCAGAGGGGGGACTGTGTGCAACTGCTGGACTTGGTGTGACAAGGGCACTAGGTGCAGGAGGACTCTGTCCAACTGGAGCAGGCTTTAGACTCTTCTGCTCAATATACTGGAGCAGGTCACTGCAATAGAGAGAGAGTTATGAGTATGCGTGGGTCACAGTGGCTCTCCGTAGTGCAATAAGACTAGGCATCAATGGCTTCCCTCTCACGGATTTTGTCTATTTACTTCAGAACGTGGAAGTTGAAAAGTTGTATATTTTAAACTGCAAATAGCTACTACTCTAGGTTTTTAAATTAAAACGACTTTTCCAGCAACTATTTTGCATTCATCTGATGAGATATATATATATATATATCGAGATATATAGATCTATATATATATTCCTAAAGGCAGCATACGCAGACTGCTCCATTACAAGAAATAACTATTTTGCATTCATCTGATGATATATATATATATATATATATCGAGAACTATATAGATATATATATATATATCGAGATATATAGATCTATATATATATTCCTAAAGGCAGCATACGCAGACTGCTCCATTACAAGAAATAACTATTTTGCATTCATCTGATGATATATATATATATATATATCGAGATATATAGATCTATATATATATTCCTAAAGGCAGCATACGCAGACTGCTCCATTACAAGAAATAACTATTTTGCATTCATTTGATGATATATATATATATATATCGAGATATATAGATCTATATATATATTCCTAAAGGCAGCATACGCAGACTGCTCTATTACAAGAAATAACTATTTTGCATTCATCTGATGATATATATATATATATATATCGAGATATATAGATCTATATATATATTCCTAAAGGCAGCATACGAAGACTGCTCCATTACAAGAAATAACTATTTTGCATTCATTTGATGATATATATATATATATATATCGAGATATATAGATCTATATATATATTCCTAAAGGCAGCATACGCAGACTGCTCCATTACAAGAAATAACTATTTTGCATTCATTTGATGATATATATATATATATATATATCGAGATATATAGATCTATATATATATTCCTAAAGGCAGCATACGCAGACTGCTCTATTACAAGAAATAACTATTTTGCATTCATCTGATGATATATATATATATCGAGATATATAGATCCATATATATATTCCTAAAGGCAGCATACGCAGACTGCTCCATTACAAGAAATAACTATTTTGCATTCATCTGATGATATATATATATATATATCGAGATATATAGATCTATATATATATTCCTAAAGGCAGCATACGCAGACTGCTCCATTACAAGAAATAACTATTTTGCATTCATCTGATGATATATATATATATATATCGAGATATATAGATCTATATATATATTCCTAAAGGCAGCATACGCAGACTGCTCCATTACAAGAAATAACTATTTTGCATTCATCTGATGATATATATATATCTATATATCGAGATATATAGATCTATATATATATTCCTAAAGGCAGCATACGCAGACTGCTCCATTACAAGAAATAACTATTTTGCATTCATCTGATATATATATATATCGAGATATATAGATCTATATATATATTCCTAAAGGCAGCATACGCAGACTGCTCCATTACAAGAAATAACTATTTTGCATTCATCTGATATATATATATATATCGAGATATATAGATCTATATATATATTCCTAAAGGCAGCATACGCAGACTGCTCCATTACAGGAAATAACTATTTTGCATTCATCTGATATATATATATATATATCGAGATATATAGATCTATATATATATTCCTAAAGGCAGCATACGCAGACTGCTCCATTACAAGAAATAACCTCCAAAAACAATGCTATCAATAACACCAAAATAATTTCTTTTTGTTAAAATAATTATTCATCGAATTATATTTGTAGTTATTCTATGTATACTAACAGTTCAAATTTTAAAATAAAACACACTATCCACGCAACCAGGTTAAAATTTGGTCTGCCTAACACAGTGCTATATACATATTTGGTCTGCATATGCTACTGTTAGGAGTCTATATATATATATACATAATTTATATATATATTTAATATTATCCTCATGTTACTTAGAAAAAGTGCCTATAGATTTATACTATAATTGGACAGAAATTATGTAAATCTGCAAATATAGAACATTCCCCTGGAGGACCTACCCCTTTGTGAGTCTGCCACCGGGCCCAGTGGCAGGGAGGTCCGTGGGTCTGATCCCGTACACCTCCATGATGTTCCTTGCTGCCGGACCAAATGGAACACTGCAATAAAATACAAACACTGAAATTACAGTTGAACCTCATCTCAGTTATTGTTTTAATAACCCAGACAGAAAGTAGACATCTCAGTTATTTTTCTAAAAACCCAGACAGAAAGTGGACATCTCAGTTATTTTTCTAATAACCCAGACTGAAAGTAGACATCTCAGTTATTATTTTAATAACCCAGACAGAAAGTAGACATCTCAGTTATTATTTTAATAACCCAGACAGAAAGTAGACATCTGTTATTTTTCTAATAACCCAGACAGAAAGTGCACATCTCAGTTATTTTTCTAATAACCCAGACAGAAAGTAGACAACTCAGTTATTTTTCTAATAACCCAGACAGAAAGTGGACATCTCAGTTTTTTCTCTAACAACCCAGACAGAAAGTGGACATCTCAGTTATTTATCTAAAAACCCAGACAGAAAGTGGATATCTCAGTTATTTCTCTAACAACCCAGACAGAAAGTGGACATTTTAGTTATTTCTCTAATAACCCAGACAGAAAGTGGACAAGGAAAGTGTTGTTGTATTGAGACTCCAACTATGAGTAACTTGCCCTTCTCAGATATTTCCCAATTTTGTTTTTAAACATTCACGTCGCTGGCATTTAAACATTCACGTTACACAATCAACAGGTAATACTCCATCTAATTAAAGGAAATAAAAATAAGGCATTAGCTAAAATCCTTTTTCCATGTGTACACAAAGTTTAACATTGTATGTAACATTTGACAACATTAAAAAAATATAGGAAAATACATTTGTAGCATAAATTCGATATTAAGCCCGTCTGTGAAGCGATTCCCGCGGAAATTTTTTTTTAATGAGCTAGGCGATCACGTGGTAACGTGACGTCACTTATGACACACACTCGCATCAGGCCGACCCTTTCCATGCATTCAGAGCATGTTTACAAGGATAGCTTTTGGGTCGAAACGAGCGTCAGAATGAGTTATTGTGCAATATTCCGACGTAATACAAACACTAGTCAGCATAGAGGAACAAGCAGTTATCTTACGGTTCCACATAAATCGAATTTTATTCAAAACAACAAATGCGAATGGGCCTACAAGTCGACTAGGTTTCGCCGAGCTTGGGCTCGTTTTCAGAATAATGATATCGAATGCAACCAACGGGAGATAATCTACACCAATAAACATACATAGCAAACATATATTGACAGACAGATCACAATCTGTTTTCACATATATAATTACAATTAATAAATTATATATCCATTATTACATTTGTTTGGATAAATAAAATTTAGAAACCTCGTTATATAATGACCATATTTTTTTTGGCGAATAAATAATTCCTACAAAAATAAAAAAATATTTACAAACAGTGCATCATAGTATACTAAATGATTTGATATATATTACTTCGTGAAAACATAAACAAAAAAAGTGTAAAGAAAATCAATGGTTTGCATGTTGTCAGGATTGAACCGGCGTCACCCGATTGTAAAATAAATAACAATAAACCAACGCGCCTACCAATTGAGCTAGCGGCACCAGCGGAAACACTCTGACTGATTTAAGTTGTTAATTTATGATAAATTGAACAACTCCTTCATATATCGATATTATAGTGATATTATGAGATTATACACGTTACTTTCTGCAGCTGGATACAATATATGTTTGCTATGTATGTTTATTGGTGTAGATTATCTCCCGTTGGTTGCATTCAATATAATTATTCTGAAAACGAGCCCAAGCTCGGCGAAACCTAGTCGACTTGTAGGCCCATTCGCATTCGTTGTTTTGAATAAAATTCTATTCATGTGGAACCGTAAGATAACTGCTTGTTCCTCTATGATGACTAGTGTATGTATTACGTCGGAATATTGCACAATAACTCATTCTGACACTTGTTTCGACCCAAAAGCTATACTTGTAAACATGCTCTGAATGCATGGAAAGAGTCGGCCTGATGCGAGTTCGAGTCATAAGTGATGTCACATCTCGGCATCCTGAAAAGCACGCCAAAATATGCGTATTCAAAAATGTCCGGATGCACAGCATAAAATGTCGAATTTCTAATTCATTGATTTTTTTTTATTTTGTTGGCTTGGTGGACGTGGAAATAGATAGCAGGATGTAATATAACATGGATTCAAGCAGGTGTTTTTATTCCCTTTAAACATTGCTGTATCACTTGGAAATATATCCACAGACCAGGCTTCTTGGTGTGTTTCTTGTTGAGTCTCATCAAACACTCTGTAGTTCTGCTAACTAACAGAACTAACTAACAGAACTAACTAACAGAACTAACTAACTTATCTAGAATCATAAAGATATTTGCTTCCAATGACAGATATTGTCACCAATCAATGCAAGTGACAAACAGAAGGAACCAACCTTCCAGAGGCATGTGTTGGGGCTTGTGTCGAGGGTGGTGACGCACTGACACCGCCACTGGGGGCAGCTGGTGACACAGATGACGTGTCAGATGGGACGGCGACATTCTGCCAGTCCTCCCCCTCTGCCACCGTCAGCGCAATCAACTCTCCAATCTTCACTCCCTTCGAGCCTTCTGGTTTCTGACAAAAATAACAAGAAGTTGGTGCATCATGCAGGGACAGACTGTAGGGATTTAAGCCATACCTGAAAAATAAAAAGCATGTAATTTTGTCATACAGGTAATTATTTGTTCTTCTGGAACTGCTGCTTGATGTTGGGTCCATTGAACCAGTTGTAGTATGTTCCACTTTACCAGTCTGGATTCCCCATTAGCTGTCTACCCAGCCTCAAACAGTGATTGCAGGGAAACCCTACTTACCTTCTGACCATTCCTTCTTTATTCAGTACAGCATCAATCAAGTGTATTACTATCTCTCAGATTAAGGTAATTGATGTCAGTCTTTAATGCTGGTCGTTCTGCCAGGAGAACTGATGTATTATGCAGCCTCTGGCTCTTGAGGATGAATTACCAGGGCAGCAGATCATCACTGGCATCACTTGTGTGTAATAATCTCACAATTGGACTTTACTCATAGTACAACCCACTTCAATCTGTCAATGCAGCAGACCATCACTGACATCTCTTGTGTGTAATAATCTCACAATTGGACTTTACACATGGTACAACCCACTTCAATCTGTCAATGCAGCAGACCATCACTGACATCTCTTGTGTGTAATAATCTCACAATTGGACTTTACTCATAGTACAACCCACTTCAATCTGTCAATGCAGCAGACCATCACTGGCATCTCTTGTGTGTAATAATCTCACAATTGGACTTTACTCATAGTACAACCCACTTCAATCTGTCAACGCAGCAGACCATCACTGACATCTCTTGTGTGTAATAATCTCACAACTGGACTTTACACATGGTACAACCCACTTCAATCTGTCAACGCAGCAGACCATCACTGACATCTCTTGTGTGTAATAATCTCACAATTGGACTTTACACATGGTACAACCCACTTCAATCTGTCAACGCAGCAGACCATCACTGACATCTCTTGTGTGTAATAATCTCACAATTGGACTTTACTCATAGTACAACCCACTTCAATCTGTCAATGCAGCAGACCATCACTGGCATCTCTTGTGTGTAATAATCTCACAATTGGACTTTACTCATAGTACAACCCACTTCAATCTGTCAACGCAGCAGACCATCACTGACATCTCTTGTGTGTAATAATCTCACAACTGGACTTTACACATAGTACAACCCACTTCAATCTGTCAATGCAGCAGACCATCACTGGCATCTCTTGTGTGTAATAATCTCACAATTGGACTTTACTCATAGTACAACCCACTTCAATCTGTCAATGCAGCAGACCATCACTGGCATCTCTTGTGTGTAATAATCTCACAACTGGACTTTACACATAGTACAACCCACTTCAATCTGTCAATGCAGCAGACCTTCACTGGCATCTCTTGTGTGTAATAATCTCACAATTGGACTTTACTCGTAGTACAACCCACTTCAATCTGTCAATGCAGCAGACCATCACTGGCATCTCTTGTGTGTAATAATCTCACAATTGGACTTTACTCGTAGTACAACCCACTTCAATCTGTCAATGCAGCAGACCATCACTGACATCTCTTGTGTGTAATAATCTCACAATTGGACTTTACTCGTAGTACAACCCACTTCAATCTGTCAATGCAGCAGACCATCACTGGCATCTCGTGTGTAATAATCTCACAATTGGACTTTACACATGGTACAACCCACTTCAATCTGTCAACGCAGCAGACCATCACTGGCATCTCTTGTGTGTAATAATCTCACAATTGGACTTTACTCGTAGTACAACCCACTTCAATCTGTCAATGCAGCAGACCATCACTGACATCTCTTGTGTGTAATAATCTCACAACTGGACTTTACACATGGTACAACCCACTTCAATCTGTCAATGCAGCAGACCATCACTGACATCTCTTGTGTGTAATAATCTCACAATTGGACTTTACACATAGTACAACCCACTTCAATCTGTCAACGCAGCAGACCATCACTGACATCTCTTGTGTGTAATAATCTCACAATTGGACTTTACTCATAGTACAACCCACTTCAATCTGTCAACGCAGCAGACCATCACTGACATCTCTTGTGTGTAACAATCTTACAATTGGACTTTACTCGTAGTACAACCCACTTCAATCTGTCAATGCAGCAGACCATCACTGGCATCTCTTGTGTGTAATAATCTCACAATTGGACTTTACTCATAGTACAACCCACTTCAATCTGTCAATGCAGCAGACCATCACTGACATCTCTTGTGTGTAATAATCTCACAATTGGACTTTACTCATGGTACAACCCACTTCAATCTGTCAACGCAGCAGACCATCACTGACATCTCTTGTGTGTAATAATCTCACAACTGGACTTTACACATGGTACAACCCACTTCAATCTGTCAATGCAGCAGACCATCACTGACATCTCTTATGTGTAATAATCTCACAATTGGACTTTACTCGTAGTACAACCCACTTCAATCTGTCAATGCAGCAGACCATCACTGACATCTCTTATGTGTAATAATCTCACAATTGGACTTTACTCATAGTACAACCCACTTCAATCTGTCAACGCAGCAGACCATCACTGACATCTCTTGTGTGTAATAATCTCACAACTGGACTTTACACATGGTACAACCCACTTCAATATGTCAACGCAGCAGACCATCACTGACATCTCTTGTGTGTAATAATCTCACAATTGGACTTTACACATGGTACAACCCACTTCAATATGTCAACGCAGCAGACCATCACTGACATCTCTTGTGTGTAATAATCTCACAATTGGACTTTACTCATAGTACAACCCACTTCAATCTGTCAACGCAGCAGACCATCACTGACATCTCTTGTGTGTAACAATCTCACAATTGGACTTTACTCGTAGTACAACCCACTTCAATCTGTCAATGCAGCAGACCATCACTGGCATCTCTTGTGTGTAATAATCTCACAATTGGACTTTACTCATAGTACAACCCACTTCAATCTGTCAATGCAGCAGACCATCACTGACATCTCTTGTGTGTAATAATCTCACAATTGGACTTTACTCATAGTACAACCCACTTCAATCTGTCAACGCAGCAGACCGTCACTGACATCTCTTGTGTGTAATAATCTCACAACTGGACTTTACACATGGTACAACCCACTTCAATCTGTCAATGCAGCAGACCATCACTGACATCTCTTATGTGTAATAATCTCACAATTGGACTTTACTCGTAGTACAACCCACTTCAATCTGTCAATGCAGCAGACCATCACTGACATCTCTTATGTGTAATAATCTCACAATTGGACTTTACTCATAGTACAACCCACTTCAATCTGTCAACGCAGCAGACCATCACTGACATCTCTTGTGTGTAATAATCTCACAACTGGACTTTACACATGGTACAACCCACTTCAATATGTCAACGCAGCAGACCATCACTGACATCTCTTGTGTGTAATAATCTCACAATTGGACTTTACACATGGTACAACCCACTTCAATCTGTCAATGCAGCAGACCATCACTGACATCTCTTGTGTGTAATAATCTCACAATTGGACTTTACACATGGTACAACCCACTTCAATCTGTCAACGCAGCAGACCATCACTGACATCTCTTGTGTGTAATAATCTCACAATTGGACTTTACTCATAGTACAACCCACTTCAATCTGTCAATGCAGCAGACCATCACTGGCATCTCTTGTGTGTAATAATCTCACAATTGGACTTTACTCATAGTACAACCCACTTCAATCTGTCAACGCAGCAGACCATCACTGACATCTCTTGTGTGTAATAATCTCACAATTGGACTTTACTCGTAGTACAACCCACTTCAATCTGTCAATGCAGCAGACCATCACTGGCATCTCTTGTGTGTAATAATCTCACAATTGGACTTTACTCGTAGTACAACCCACTTCAATCTGTCAACGCAGCAGACCATCACTGACATCTCTTGTGTGTAATAATCTCACAATTGGACTTTACTCGTAGTACAACCCACTTCAATCTGTCAATGCAGCAGACCATCACTGGCATCTCTTGTGTGTAATAATCTCACAATTGGCCTTTACTCGTAGTACAACCCACTTCAATCTGTCAATGCAGCAGACCATCACTGACATCTCGTGTGTAATAATCTCACAACTGGACTTTACACACGGTACAACCCACTTCAATCTGTCAACGCAGCAGACCATCACTGACATCTCTTGTGTGTAATAATCTCACAATTGGACTTTACTCGTAGTACAACCCACTTCAATCTGTCAATGCAACAGACCATCACTGGCATCTCTTGTGTGTAATAATCTCACAATTGGACTTTACACATGGTACAACCCACTTCAATCTGTCAATGCAGCAGACCATCACTGACATCTCTTGTGTGTAATAATCTCACAACTGGACTTTACACATGGTACAACCCACTTCAATCTGTCAACGCAGCAGACCATCACTGGCATCTCTTGTGTGTAATAATCTCACAATTGGACTTTACACATAGTACAACCCACTTCAATCTGTCAACGCAGCAGACCATCACTGACATCTCTTGTGTGTAATAATCTCACAATTGGACTTTACTCATAGTACAACCCACTTCAATCTGTCAATGCAGCAGACCATCACTGGCATCTCTTGTGTGTAATAATCTCACAATTGGACTTTACTCATAGTACAACCCACTTCAATCTGTCAACGCAGCAGACCATCACTGACATCTCTTGTGTGTAATAATCTCACAACTGGACTTTACACATAGTACAACCCACTTCAATCTGTCAATGCAGCAGACCATCACTGGCATCTCTTGTGTGTAATAATCTCACAATTGGACTTTACTCGTAATACAACCCACTTCAATCTGTCAATGCAGCAGACCTTCACTGGCATCTCTTGTGTGTAATAATCTCACAATTGGACTTTACTCGTAGTACAACCCACTTCAATCTGTCAATGCAGCAGACCATCACTGGCATCTCTTGTGTGTAATAATCTCACAATTGGACTTTACTCGTAGTACAACCCACTTCAATCTGTCAATGCAGCAGACCATCACTGGCATCTCTTGTGTGTAATAATCTCACAATTGGACTTTACACATGGTACAACCCACTTCAATCTGTCAATGCAGCAGACCATCATTGGCATCTCTTGTGTGTAATAATCTCACAATTGGACTTTACTCGTAGTACAACCCACTTCAATCTGTCAATGCAGCAGACCATCACTGACATCTCTTGTGTGTAATAATCTCACAATTGGACTTTACTCGTAGTACAACCCACTTCAATCTGTCAATGCAGCAGACCATCACTGGCATCTCTTGTGTGTAATAATCTCACAATTGGACTTTACACATGGTACAACCCACTTCAATCTGTCAACGCAGCAGACCATCACTGGCATCTCTTGTGTGTAATAATCTCACAATTGGACTTTACTCGTAGTACAACCCACTTCAATCTGTCAATGCAGCAGACCATCACTGACATCTCGTGTGTAATAATCTCACAACTGGACTTTACACATGGTACAACCCACTTCAATCTGTCAATGCAGCAGACCATCACTGACATCTCTTGTGTGTAATAATCTCACAATTGGACTTTACACATGGTACAACCCACTTCAATCTGTCAACGCAGCAGACCATCACTGACATCTCTTGTGTGTAATAATCTCACAATTGGACTTTACTCATAGTACAACCCACTTCAATCTGTCAACGCAGCAGACCATCACTGACATCTCTTGTGTGTAACAATCTCACAATTGGACTTTACTCGTAGTACAACCCACTTCAATCTGTCAATGCAGCAGACCATCACTGGCATCTCTTGTGTGTAATAATCTCACAATTGGACTTTACTCATAGTACAACCCACTTCAATCTGTCAATGCAGCAGACCATCACTGACATCTCTTGTGTGTAATAATCTCACAATTGGACTTTACTCATGGTACAACCCACTTCAATCTGTCAACGCAGCAGACCATCACTGACATCTCTTGTGTGTAATAATCTCACAACTGGACTTTACACATGGTACAACCCACTTCAATCTGTCAATGCAGACCAGACATCTCTCACTCACAATTGGACTTTATCTTCAATCTGTCAATGTGTAATAATCTCACAATTGGACTTTACTCATAGTACAACCCACTTCAATCTGTCAATGCAGCAGACCATCACTGGCATCTCTTGTGTGTAATAATCTCACAATTGGACTTTACTCGTAGTACAACCCACTTCAATCTGTCAATGCAGCAGACCATCACTGACATCTCTTGTGTGTAATAATCTCACAATTGGACTTTACTCGTAGTACAACCCACTTCAATCTGTCAATGCAGCAGACCATCACTGACATCTCTTGTGTGTAATAATCTCACAATTGGACTTTACTCATAGTACAACCCACTTCAATCTGTCAACGCAGCAGACCATCACTGACATCTCTTGTGTGTAATAATCTCACAACTGGACTTTACACATAGTACAACCCACTTCAATCTGTCAATGCAGCAGACCATCACTGGCATCTCTTGTGTGTAATAATCTCACAATTGGACTTTACTCGTAGTACAACCCACTTCAATCTGTCAATGCAGCAGACCATCACTGGCATCTCTTGTGTGTAATAATCTCACAATTGGACTTTACTCGTAGTACAACCCACTTCAATCTGTCAATGCAGCAGACCATCACTGGCATCTCTTGTGTGTAATAATCTCACAATTGGACTTTACACAAGGTACAACCCACTTCAATCTGTCAATGCAGCAGACCATCACTGACATCTCTTGTGTGTAAAAATCTCACAATTGGACTTTACTCGTAGTACAACCCACTTCAATCTGTCAATGCAGCAGACCATCACTGACATCTCGTGTGTAATAATCTCACAACTGGACTTTACACACGGTACAACCCACTTCAATCTGTCAACGCAGCAGACCATCACTGACATCTCTTGTGTGTAATAATCTCACAATTGGACTTTACTCGTAGTACAACCCACTTCAATCTGTCAATGCAGCAGACCATCACTGGCATCTCTTGTGTGTAATAATCTCACAATTGGACTTTACAAATGGTACAACCCACTTCAATCTGTCAACGCAGCACACCATCACTGACATCTCTTGTGTGTAATAATCTCACAACTGGACTTTACACATGGTACAACCCACTTCAATCTGTCAACGCAGCAGACCATCACTGGCATCTCTTGTGTGTAATAATCTCACAATTGGACTTTACACATGGTACAACCCACTTCAATCTGTCAATGCAGCAGACCATCACTGCCATCACTTGTGTGTAATAATCTCACAATTGGACTTTACACATGGTACAACCCACTTCAATCTGTCAATGCAGCAGACCATCACTGACATCTCTTGTGTGTAATAATCTCACAATTGGACTTTACTCGTAGTACAACCCACTTCAATCTGTCAATGCAGCAGACCATCACTGACATCTCTTGTGTGTAATAATCTCACAATTGGACTTTACATATGGTACAACCCACTTCAATCTGTCAACGCAGCAGACCATCACTGACATCTCTTGTGTGTAATAATCTCACAACTGGACTTTACACATGGTACAACCCACTTCAATCTGTCAACGCAGCAGACCATCACTGACATCTCTTGTGTGTAATAATCTCACAATTGGACTTTACACATGGTACAACCCACTTCAATCTGTCAACGCAGCAGACCATCACTGACATCTCTTGTGTGTAATAATCTCACAACTGGACTTTACTCGTAGTACAACCCACTTCAATCTGTCAATGCAGCAGACCATCACTGGCATCTCTTGTGTGTAATAATCTCACAATTGGACTTTACTCGTAGTACAACCCACTTCAATCTGTCAACGCAGCAGACCATCACTGACATCTCACAATTGGACTTTACTCGTAGTACAACCCACTTCAATCTGTAAATGCTAATTTTATGTGTAACAAAATGAGACAAAACCTTTCAGTTTCAACATCACTTACAATGATCTTGGCAAGGATTCCATCGTCATCCATTTCGAAGGAGACAACTGCTTTGTCAGTCTCCACGTCACACAGGATGTCACCACTTGCAAACGCCTCACCTGACGGACAAAGTTACATTTACAGGACGTCACACAGGATGTCACCACTTGCAAACGCCTCACCTGATGAACAAAGTTACATTTACAGGATGTCACAGAGGATATCCCTACTTGCAAACGCCTCACCTGACGGACAAAGTTACATTTACAGGACGTCACAGAATGTCACCACTTGCGAACACTTCACCTGACAGGTAGTCACATTTCTTAGATGTCACAGAATGTCCCAACTCACAAATGCCTTGCCTCAGGCTTCAGGAGCAGTCACATTAATTAAAAATGTAAAATTAACACATGTACATATCAATAACAATGTCATAGTAATAACATTTGTCCTAAAGCCTAACTATAGGTAGGATGTTTAAGAACATACGTTGAAGTTTTTTTTACATTGGGTACTACAAACTGAATTGAATCCTTACTTATAACTCTATTTTTGCACCAATGGCGCAATAATTTACCCTATAAAATGATGATAATATGCATAAAAAACATAGTAATTATTATAATTATCTGGATGTTTCCTATTTCTGGTCATCAGTTACTAGCCATTCAAAAAATTATTATTTATTTATTGACTAACATGGCAACTACAGATGACGTCCATCATACCTTCTTGCCTGCACCACTTGACAATAGTTCCTTCGTTCATTGTGGGTGACAATGCCGGCATCATCACCTTCTGGGCGTTGTCTTTAACACAGCAACAGTGACACGTATGACCACCAGCTCATTTACAAACAATGTTCTCATTCACACAAGAGAAATGAGTAATATGTTTCCAGTAGGTCTACTTGTGAAAGAATAGTTTGCAATGAGATCATGCATTTTGAACGAGGGTGTGAGAAATGTGTGTCATTCATGTAGGAAACATTAATATGAGTGACAAACTCACAACTAAAATAAGGCATTGTCTTTTGGCATACTCCAGTGTGGTTCTCAGGAATACTATTATGATGTTCATTTTTACTAAATCTGGTAAACGAAAATTCAAATGTTTCGATATCTGGTTTAATTTGATTCTGGTGAATATAAACAGAAGAGATCAACTGTCACGCAACTTTTGTGTTTTCACCAACAAATATGGGTTGGTTAGAAAGTTCATTCATTAGAAGCCTTTCCCAAAATGTGTACTTTTATGGGTCTCTCTCCTATCATTCTGTTGTTGACAGACAGTATCCTATGCATGATAACAAATGTTGAATGTGAGTAAAACTAACATAACCAAGAGCTAGTTTCACCTACGTGGGTGTGAAAGACAAGAATGCCACAGTGAAGATGTTCTGGTGATTACCTGATGGTGGTCCGGAGGCTGCTGGCTGGGATGGAGCCTGGGAGGATGGGGGTGGAGAGGCTGCGGCTGGACCACTGAAAGCACACAAGTTCATCACCATGGTAACGAATTAACACAAGGCGCCTCTGTTACAACCACACGTATGATCTACTTCTCCATTATTTACACATTTATCCAGACTGCGCCTAGCACCCCCCCCCCCCCCTTCTACTGAGTCCAACTCATGGCACATCAACTCTGAAACTGATTCTCCAAGTCTTGTTGGGGAATAATTGTCCTTACCGGTAGAATGTTCACTAACTGGTGGAGTTGGCCAGTGACAGGTGCATGTGAGATCACTGGTCACTACCTGATTGTCACAAATGGCCTCCGTAAGCAGTGACCACTCCACGTGAAAGTTACGTCCCACTCAATCAATGACATGGCCCTTTCTGACACAATTCAACCTGAGCTCTAACAAGACACCATTGAGTGGCAGGTACACGATACAACGCACCTACAGTGCAGTGCAGTGCAGTACAGTACATGAATACAATGCACCTACAGTACAGGACAGTACATGCATACAATGCACCTACATTGACTAGGATGGTGATAACTGCAATTACAAAAATGCAGCAGAGTTTAATAAACATGATATCATAACTTAAAGCTATCTTTCAATACAATTCAACAGTGTAATTATTATAAGTTAAAAATCACCTTACTCATGTACACTACAACCAGAAATAGAGATGTGAAGTGAGTAGTAAATGAGGACAGCTCTGAGGCCTCTAGACATGCACCTGTCACCTTACTCATGTACACTACAACCAGAAATAGAGATGTGAAGTGAGTAGTAAATGAGGACAGCTCTGAGGCCACTAGACACGCACATGTCACCTTACTCATGTACACTACAACCAGAAATAGAGATGTGAAGTGAGTAGTAAATGAGGACAGCTCTGAGGCCACTAGACACGCACCTGTCACCTTACTCATGTACACTACAACCAGAAATAGAGATGTGAAGTGAGTAGTAAATGAGGACAGCTCTGAGGCCACTAGACACGCACCTGTCACCTTACTCATGTACACTACAACCAGAAATAGAGATGTGGAGTAGTAAATGAGGACAGCTCTGAGGCCACTAGGCACGCACCTGTCACCTTACTCATGTACACTACAACCAGAAATAGAGATGTGAAGTGAGTAGTAAATGAGGACAGCTCTGAGGCCACTAGACACGCACCTGTCACCTTACTCATGTACATTACAACCAGAAATAGAGATGTGAAGTGAGTAGTAAATGAGGACAGCTCTGAGGCCACTAGACACGCACCTGTCACCTTACTCATGTACACTACAACCAGAAATAGAGATGTGGAGTAGTAAATGAGGACAGCTCTGAGGCCACTAGGCACACACCTGTCACCTTACTCATGTACACTACAACCAGAAATAGAGATGTGAAGTGAGTAGTAAATGAGGACAGCTCTGAGGCCACTAGGCATGCACCTGTCACCTTACTCATGTACACTACAACCAGAAATAGAGATGAGAAGTGAGTAGTAAATGAGGACAGCTCTGAGGCTTCTAGACAAGCACCTGTCACCTTACTCATGTACACTACAACCAGAAATAGAGATGTGAAGTGAGTAGTAAATGAGGACAGGTCTGAGGCCTCTAGACATGCACCTGTCACCTTACTCATGTACACTACAACCAGAAATAGAGATGAGAAGTGAGCAGTTAATGAGGACAGCTCTGAGGCCTCTAGACACGCACCTGTCACCTTACTCATGTACACTGCAACCAGAAATAGAGATGAGAAGTGAGCAGTAAATGAGGACAGCTCTGAGGCCTCTAGACACGCACCTGTCACCTTACTCATGTACACTACAACCAGAAATAGAGATGAGAAGTGAGCAGTAAATGAGGACAGCTCTGAGGCCTCTAGACACGCACCTGTCACCTTACTCATGTACACTACAACCAGAAATAGAGATGTGAAGTGAGTAGTAAATTAGTAAATGAGGACAGCTCTGAGGCCACTAGGCACGCACCTGTCACCTTACTCATGTACACTACAACCAGAAATAGAGATGTGAAGTGAGTAGTAAATGAGGACAGCTCTGAGGCCACTAGACACGCACATGTCACCTTACTCATGTACACTACAACCAGAAATAGAGATGAGAAGTGAGCAGTAAATGAGGACAGCTCTGAGGCCACTAGACGCGCACCTGTCACCTTACTCATGTACACTACAACCAGAAATAGAGATGTGAAGTGAGTAGTAAATGAGGACAGCTCTGAGGCCACTAGACACGCACCTGTCACCTTACTCATGTACACTGCAACCAGAAATAGAGATGTGGAGTAGTAAATGAGGACAGCTCTGAGGCCACTAGGCACGCACCTGTCACCTTACTCATGTACACTACAACCAGAAATAGAGATGTGAAGTGAGTAGTAAATGAGGACAGCTCTGAGGCCACTAGGCACGCACCTGTCACCTTACTCATGTACACTACAACCAGAAATAGAGATGAGAAGTGAGCAGTAAATGAGGACAACTCTGAGGCTTCTAGACAAGCACCTGTCACCTTACTCACGTACACTACAACCAGAAATAGAAATGAGAAGTGAGCAGTAAATGAGGACAGCTCTGAGGCCTCTAGACATGCACCTGTCACCTTACTCATGTACACTACAACCAGAAATAGAGATGTGAAGTGAGCAGTAAATGAGGACAGCTCTGAGGCCACTAGTCACGCACCTGTCACCTTACTCATGTACATTACAACCAGAAATAGAGATGAGAAGTGAGCAGTAAATGAGGAAAGCTCTGAGGCTTCTAGACATGCACCTGTCACCTTACTCACGTACACTACAACCAGAAATAGAGATGAGAAGTGAGCAGTAAATGAGGACAGCTCTGAGGCCTCTAGACATGCACCTGTCACCTTACTCATGTACACTACAACCAGAAATAGAGATGAGAAGTGAGCAGTAAATGAGGACAGCTCTGAGGCCTCTAGACATGCACCTGTCACCTTACTCATGTACACTACAACCAGAAATAGAGATGAGAAGTGAGCAGTAAATGAGGACAGCTCTGAGGCCTCTAGACATGCACCTGTCACCTTACTCATGTACACTACAACCAGAAATAGAGATGAGAAGTGAGCAGTAAATGAGGACAGCTCTGAGGCCTCTAGACATGCACCTGTCACCTTACTCATGTACACTACAACCAGAAATAGAGATGTGAAGTGAGTAGTAAATGAGGACAGCTCTGAGGCCACTAGTCACGCACCTGTCACCTTACTCATGTACACTACAACCAGAAATAGAGATGAGAAGTGAGCAGTAAATGAGGACAGCTCTGAGGCCTCTAGACATGCACCTGTCACCTTACTCATGTACACTACAACCAGAAATAGAGATGAGAAGTGAGCAGTAAATGAGGACAGCTCTGAGGCCTCTAGACATGCACCTGTCACCTTATTCATGTACACTACAACCAGAAATAGAGATGAGAAGTGAGCAGTAAATGAGGACAGCTCTGAGGCCTCTAGACATGCACCTGTCACCTTACTCATGTACACTACAACCAGAAATAGAGATGAGAAGTGAGCAGTAAATGAGGACAGCTCTGAGGCCTCTAGACATGCACCTGTCACCTTACTCATGTACACTACAACCAGAAATAGAGATGTGAAGTGAGTAGTAAATGAGGACAGCTCTGAGGCCACTAGTCACGCACCTGTCACCTTACTCATGTACACTACAACCAGAAATAGAGATGAGAAGTGAGCAGTAAATGAGGACAGCTCTGAGGCTTCTAGACATGCACCTGTCACCTTACTCACGTACACTACAACCAGAAATAGAGATGAGAAGTGAGCAGTAAATGAGGACAGCTCTGAGGCCTCTAGACATGCACCTGTCACCTTACTCATGTACACTACAACCAGAAATAGAGATGAGAAGTGAGTAGTAAATGAGGAAAGCTCTGAGGCCACTAGACATGCACCTATCAGCGGCGGCGGCGGTGTCAGCCGGGATATCGACGGCCGTCCAGTCCTCACCCTCTGCTACCATCAGGGCAATCAGGGAACCAATCTTCACATTCTTCGTGTTCTCGGGTTTCTGAAACCAACACACAGCAGTAAACACACTAGACGGGGGGAATTCATGAATACATTTACATTTCTGGACAAAAGGAAAGTGTAAAATGTAGTATTAACATACCTTTATTGCCGGAAATTATAGTTAAAACTGAAGGTAGATTATAATAGGAAACAAATCTTGCATGTTATCAATTTAAGCACCCAGTAAAGAGGAGTGGAAGGAGACTGAGAGGACTGCCCAAAGTCGTGTGTGATGGAGAGTTGTTGTACATGGCCTATGCTCCTCATGGAGCACGGGGCATGAGTAAGGAAAGCACAACGCGATGGCAAAGGGAAAGACAGACAGTTGTTGATGTGAATGTGTCTGATGGAGTCAGTCATCACTCACCAGGATCTTTGCAACAATTCCGTCTTCATCAACTTCCATTGACACAACGGCCTTGTCTGTCTCGATGTCACACAAGATGTCACCCGCCGCAATTGCCTCACCTGCAATATTGATCACATGACACAGGTGATCACATGACACTGGTGATCACGACACGGATGATTACATGACATTGATGATCAGATGACATGGATGATCATATGATACAGGTGATCACATGACATTGGTGATCACGACACGGATGATCACATGACACTGGTGATCACGACATTGGTGATCACATGACACAGGAATCACACTGAACATCACTGACACTGACAGGCGACTCTGAGACTAATCAGATTTGTCAACTAGATAAACACTAGACAGCTGATACTACTTGTCAATTAAACACACATAAACTTAGCTGTCAAACACAATAATAACACACACTTAAAACAGGAACTGGTTCTAAAACTTGCCCATGTACGTTTTTCAATGTCATAGTTTGTTAGTACGTTGCCACTAGACAGCTCACAAGTCAGCAGACCTGGGTTCATGGAATTGAATAAAACCAAAACAGATTGAATTGGAATTGAAATTGAATCCCACAAAGTAAGATGATTGAATGAATTAATCGAAACAGAAAATAAATTTACAATGTTTTCCTATGTAAATTGAGATGTATAAACTACAAAATATATGTTTTCGGATGTGTCTTTTTGGTCAAAGACCAAAATAAAACAACCGACAGCAAAACTACCAGTATTTATCAATTCTTTGTCTAGCAGTTCTCTGCTCTCTCAGTCCCTATGTACACCAGTTTGACTAGCAGCATACAACAGAGGTGCTAAATGCTAATTGGAATCACCACTAATTGACCACCAAAGACCAACATTATTGTTTGCTGAGGGGGTCAATTAGCATATGCTGATGTCCAGAGTTCTGCATCCCCTTTGTTCTTTAGCCAGGATGCAATGTGGTACATGTACCATACTGTACTAGTGCAGGTTATCTGACTTGAGTCAACATAACCCTTCAGAACACTTGGATTGCAGTACTTAGCACAAGGCCTGCTTATCACTGTCTCTTCTGAGAACAGGGCAGGTATTTTATTTTGGACTTCCTGGCTCATGCTTAATGAAAGAAATTAAAGGGGTAATGTTTGCTTCATTGGACTTTCACTGGGGCTTCATTGCCCATCAATGTGCAGAAACTTAAGTCACAACAAAACAGCTAATGTTGCCGATTTTAATTAGAACTGAATAAAAATGAATTGAATTGGCATTGATCCTTCTTGTATGTTGAAATGAAATTGATCCTTGGTAAATACACATGAATTGGAATTGAATTGATAAAAGTGAACTGAACCCAGGTCTGCATGTCAGCAACATGGCATACGACTAAGATTCTGTATCCATTTCCCACTAAACAACACATCATGCTGAAGTAGCTACACGAACCATATCATGAGAACAGAAAAATTATATATATATCTGATCACTGGAATGGAAGTTGTGGATCAGTAGCACTGAACTTGAAGATTATATATTACACAGACACTGTGGCATAACATATATGTAATTAATCTACCCTGGTTTTGATTGTCTGGTGCACAGATCACATCACCTTGATTCCTTGCATGCATCACAGGATTAAATCCACCCACAAGAGCCCAGCTCTTTAAAAGGAAGAAGATAGTTAGATACCTTCCTTCTTGTGCCATTTGACGATTGTGCCTTCTACCATTGTGGGCGAAAGAGCTGGCATAAACACATTCTGGGCATCAACTGCAAATGACACATTCAGTTGGACACATTATAAATAACATGAGCAGGAATATATATGTTACTGGAAGTTAAATTAATAAGAGATTGAGCAATATATAAGTATAATTATTACATTATGTCCTTTTAAAATGACAATCACTACTTTAAAACGCCCTTTGGTAGGGAGGTCGGAAGAAATCATGCAAACGCGTTTGCATTGGGACGCAATGTTAAATCGCCTATGTTAAAAAAATTGTAAGTCCCTTGATTTATAAAGACTGATCATATATTTTATATCAAAAGAAACATAAATATGTCTTCTTTGTGATAAAAATACCTACTTTTGCGAACTCGTAATGCTTCATACAGATATTCGTGATGAAACAACGACACCCGCAGAAATTTCATTTCGTTGCGAGCGCAGCCATATTTAATCTCACGGAAGGGTGGTGTTTTCATAAAATCATGTGCTCCCGTTATTACCCGCCATGCTATGTTTGGCGGTATGGTTTAAATCGCAAAATGATACTCTTTCGTTTGGCGTGTTTCTTGTATGAATTGAAATAAAATTAAGAAAAATATTATATATTGAACATTGACCATATTTAGAGAGGATCTAAGGTATGAACAACTTGCGGAAACTCTGGCAAACTACATCTTTGCTATTTAGTAATGTATAAACGTAATATTAATGCAAATTTGGCGGAGATACATCTTGCCCATTTTTGCCCCAAGCTCGAACGTAGAGGTACCCCATGTCCAGCAACGAATTTCTTCTATTATCGCTCACATACCAGGCGTACATATTATTGCAATCTTTTATTCTGAAGTTGTGTTTTAGCCATGCATTTGTTATTCGTGTTTACATATGCACAGACATGCTATCATATATTAAATGGTGGATGTTATATGAATATTTAAAGTTTATTTTCATGTTGTAATCATGCAAAAATATATGACAATTAATAACAACAAATAAATGACAACCCCCTCCATAAATCAGACATCTGATGTACTTCTAATTACACTGCATTGATCTTGCTGTAACTAACTGCATGTATAAACATTGGCTTGTTTTTTTTTGGGGGTTGTTTTTTTACTGTATCTTCCTAGAACTATTTGTATATGAATATATAACATGATTTAACTTTTCCTGGTGGTGGTACGGTGCAACATTTTGCTTCAGCGGTGATGGGTATGCATGCTTTTTCAACATTTTATTTTCGAATGCTGCAAGGACATTCTTTCTTAGCAATTAAATACGGTGCTTTATGAATAAAACAAGGTGCGTCAAACAGGTTGTTGAAATCCGTTCTAAACGACTTAGAAACGCCACAGTTTCTCGCTGGATGTAAAGCACTTGGACTTATCAGGAGCTGATCACCTGCCCCCTCTGATGCCTGATCGAAGACAAGAGTGTTCACATCTTGGACATGAACACTCACTACCAGCAACTCGTGTCATTCTGCCAAGAGTCATGCAGAAACATCAATGAGTTAATGAGTGGGACGAGTACGCCTATCTTTGGAGACTCTACTCGCATCAAGAAGGACAATGTGTTTGGAATGCTGACAACATTTTCTGATGTAGATGCAGATGTGGAAGTGATTCTTCATATCTGTTCTCTGCAAACGGATCTTTGTAGATACAACATTACATCAGATAATTCAAAGTTGCATAGCAATATGTATATATATATATATTATTGCTATGTAACTTTGAATTATCTGATGTAATGTATATATATATACATATGTATATATATATGTATATATATATTTGTATGTATATATATGTATGTATATATATATATATATATAATGTTGTACATGCATGCTGTGTAGCGGAATGCTTATTGTTGCTTGCAGTAGTTGGCTATCCTTTTCACTTTACTAAGTCCACACACACACGCACTATATGCGGACACACACACAAACATACATATGTTTACATAATTATATGGTACAAGGCCAAAGCAGAATGTTTACATCAATGCATGCAATATTTGGCTATGCTTATACTCTCACACACACTTTACTAACTTTGCATACATGACGTCCATATGATTTTGCTGGTATACCTGTCACTTCTAAAACATGTCAGATTCTGTTGATATCCACTTAATGGAAACCATTAAAGCATAACCTTCAACCTATGGGTAGCAGGCTTTCCAAGCTGGTTGAGTGTGGCATATGACAATGAGCCATATATACTGTGTACTTGTATATATGCTGGATGACGATGTGAAAGTGGGGGACCTGGATATACTTTTGTAAGCTTTTCCGAAAGGTTAGTTGCTTAGTTAATTAACATAATTTTATGTAAAATTCCTTTTGTAAATTATATTTAAAGGAAATACATAAAATATCAAGTCTTAGTTAAGATTTTTGTATTGTACAAGATTATATTTTCACATTTCCTTCAGATCAAAAAAACTGTCACACAAATTTATTCAATGCCCTTTACATAATTGTCCTTGACTTCACCAATTTTTATCACAGCGAGTTAAAACCGGTATGGCTGTCTATCTCTTAAATAGACCTTTCCAATGGTGTATCACATTTGCCAATCTGATGAATTATTGCATTTTCACCGACCTCCCTACCTTTGGTGAAATTGAATGTTCCTCAGACTTTAAAAAAAATCGAAAATGAAACAAAATATATCCAAAAGGCAAAGGAAAACAAATAGGCTGGGGTCGTGGCTATGTAGTATGTATGTTTTGCGTGTGAAATATTTCGTTTTAGGTTGGATAAAAATTGAATGAATGAATTATTTCTAGTGGAAACACATAGCATTTGTGTATGTTTGTATACGTTCTTGAAAACATGCGTGTTAATGGCAACAATCGTTATATTTTAATTAAACACTGGCGTCTACTTATAAATTATCATTGAAGCTTACACCAGCGACTTACCGTTTTATCGACCAACGGTTATTTACAAAAAACACATGCATTCTGAAACGCGACGTGCAAATTAAACCACACCACTTACCATCTAACCTTGAAAGTATTCTAAAGAATCTGACATTCCCGTTAGATATTCTGGGGCGGCCATGCACTACTAACTGACCAACATTTCGACCCAACTGCCCCAGCAACCTCAAACGGTAGGCCATCTTGACAGCTACGATATCGTTAACACAGTTTGCAATCTATAGTATGTTGAATCGTCACACAACAGATTATGTCGCCATTGCCGAAAGATCGCACCGCGAAATTTGAAAAGCTGTCATGTTTCGGGTGTGCCTAAAAGCCCGACCACTCGTGAACATGACCTATATTTAGCACTCGCATGGCGCTGCGGCGCTGTGCAGCGCCACGGCAGGAAATAGGTCCTAAGTGAACATACAATTAGAGATACTTTATATGTGAAGACTACAACATTTATAAAGAAGCACTAAACCAAGCTACAGCTGAAATTATAAATTCAAAGAGAAGCTATGAACATAAATTAGCTTGTAATATAAAACATGAGTTTTTATGCGTATGTTCGAAGCAAACAGAAAGTTCAGGATAAGGTCGGTCCTCTAGAAGATAGTGCTGGAAATATAATATCAGAAGGATTCTTAATGGCAGAAGACCTAAATGAGTATTTTAGTTCAGTGTTTACCAGAGAAGACATTAAGTTCACTGCCAGTACCAGAGGCTAAGTTCAAGGGGGCAGAATCAGACTATTTAAGACAGTTAATTGTAACCCCAGAAATGGTAGCTAAGAAAATTAGGGCTATGAAGGAAAATAAATCACCTGGAGTGGATGGTATTCCACCCAAACTACTAGTGGAAATTATAGAACAAATTAGCATACCGCTTGCAACAGTTTTCAACTTGTCATTAGAAGAGGGAGTGGTTCCTTTAGGATGGAAAGAAGCAAACATTATACCGTTATTTAAAAAAGGTTCGAGAAACAAGTCAAATAATTATAGACCAGTTAGTTTAACATCGGTGATTAGTAAATTATTAGAAAGACTAATTAAAGATCACATGGTGGATTTTCTTGTTAAACATAACTTGATAAACCCATCTCAACATGGGTTTCTAAAAGCGAGGTCATGCTTAACAAATATGTTATGTTTTTTGGAAGATATCACTAAGTGGGTAGATGATGGATCACCAGTAGATATCATCTACTTAGATTTTCAAAAAGCTTTCGACAAAGTGCCACATCAGAGATTACTGCTTAAACTAAAAGCCCATGGCATAGGAAATGGTATAATTAACTGGATAGAAAAATGGCTGATTGACAGAAGACAACGGGTAGTTGTTGATGGGGAGGCTTCAAACTGGAAATCAGTTTTGAGTGGGGTTCCACAGGGATCAGTACTGGGACCTATATTATTCTTAATATATATAAACGATTTGGACGATGATATAGCTAGCAAGGTGTTGAAATTTGCAGATGATACAAAAGTGTTTAGAAGGATTAAAAGTGATGGGGATAGACAGCATTTACAAGATGATCTTGACAGGTTGATCAAATGGTCTGAAAAGTGGCAAATGTTCAATTTTGGGAAATGTAAATGCCTTCACACAGGACATGGGAACGAATATGTAGAATATACAATGGGGGGAACTGTACTAAGTACTACTGTAAAAGAAAAGACTTAGGGCTGACAATTAGTGCTGACATGAAGGTTTCAGAGCAGTGTGGAATTGCAGCTTCAAAGGGAAATCAAATCCTTGGATTGATTAGGCGAAATATAGCATATAAAGAAAAGAACTAATAATACCGCTGTACAAAACAATAGTTAGGCCTCATTTAGAATATTGTATACAGGCGTGGAGGCCATACCGCAAGAAGGACATAGATATGCTAGAAAGAGTACCGAGGAGAGCAACTAAAATGATACCAAAACTGAGGGATCTTAGTTATGAAAAACGCCTAAAAGAATGTGGTTTAACAACACTAGAGACCAGGAGATTGAGAGGAGATCAGATAGAAGTGTTTAAAATATTGAATGGTTATGAAAATATTGATAGAAATATGTTTTTTTCAGTTAAGAAAGATAGAAAGACTAGAGGACATGAAGTTACATTAGTAAAGGAGCAGTGTAGATTAGACGTGAGAAAGTTCTAATTTTCACAAAGGACTGTGAATGAATGGAACAGATTATCTGATGATTGTGTGGATACTAGTAGTGTGAATATATTTAAAAATAAAATCGACACATACCACACATATATGTAGATAAAAGGGTTGGACTCTCGATAAGCCAAAGGGCTTCCTTGTCCACCTGCCATCTAGAGTTAATTCTCTGGATGGCAATCTTGTTAAATCTTGTTAAAATCACATCCATAATAAACTAACAAAACAGTAATTTAAGACATTTTGTGTTAAGCACGCTGTACATATGCGCGTTATTCTGTCGTGCGACTCATTCCCAGGTATTCACGAACACTCAGGCTTTTAGCCTTTCCTAGGAGGAGAGGCTAAAAGTCCGACCACTCGAGAACACTTTTCTAGTACATCCATATTAGGCCTCATATTTAGATATAGTGAAAACTGCTACAGAATGATACTAACATATTTTTTTATTATCCAACAAGAGTAGATATAACATATTGTCGTTCTCTTGTGTCACTGGTCCCGAAAACTCGTTCCTTTAGCCTTTGCTAAGGGGAAATGCTAAAAGCCGGAGCATTCAGGACCATTACATTTTTTAGTATATGTCTTACATATACTTTATATGCTAAACAATGCTAAAATATAGGATAATGGCGTACTTTTTAATTTCCAACAAGCAAAAATATAACATTGTCGTTCCGTTGTGTCACTGCGTGGTCCCGAATAGTCGGGCTTTTAGTTTTTGCTAGGGTGATAGCCAAAAGCCCGACCATTCGGGACCACTTTTTTAGTCCTTGCATCATATATACATTGTATATACTCTATATACTGAACAATGCCATAGTAGGATAATGGCGACGTTTTACTTTCCAACAAGAAAAAATTTAACATCATCGTTCCTTAATTAGTGTCACTATACATGGTCCCGAAAACTCGGGTATTTCGACTTTGCTTTGGTGAAATGCTAAAAGCCCGACCATTCGGGACCACTTTTTTTTAGTCCATACATCATAAGCCTTGTATCGTATACTTGTATACTATATCGAACAATGCTACACTATTTAATTACGTATTATTTAAATTTTCGTCGTTCCTTTTAGATTGTCACCGGTCCGGAAAACAAATTTGTTGGCCTTTGCATACTAGAGTGAAAGACGAGCGTTCTTGACCAATGGTCGAGGTCTACTATATACATTCTGTCTATGGACACACGTTCGACGAAATGATTACTATTTTCATAATTGATGTGTAATTGTCAATTATGTGACAGGTTTTAATTAATAGTCACGCGAGCGTGTGCGTGCATGCATTAGGACCATTCGAAACCATTTCCCTAGTGCATACATAGAATGCGTTATGATGTATTTATATACTATAAACAGCAATTTAACAATATTACATTAGTATCCTACTGTATGGCCGGATAGTAATGTAGTATTGTTAAATTGTCCAACATCGGTAAAAATATCCGTCAGTCATGTGTGTCACTGTTCACGAAAACTCGGGCTTTTAGCCTTTCCTATGGAGAAATGCTAAAAGCCCGACCATTCGGGACCATTTCCCTAGTGTGTGTTGTGTGTTTCAGTGTGTTGTGTGTGCGTTGTGTGAGTGTGTTGTGCGTGTTTTGTGTGTGTGTGTTGTGTGTGTTGTATGTGCTAAGTATGTGTTCTCTGTGTGTGTGTAGTATGTGCGTGTAGCTGTGTGTTGTGTGAGTGTGTTGTGTATGTGTGTGTGTGTGTTGTGTGTGTTGTATATGTGTGTAGCTGTATGTTGTGTGTGTGCGTTATGTGAGTGTGTTGTGCGTGTTTTGTGTGTGTGTGTGTGTGTGTGTGCATGTGTGTTGTGTGTGGTGTATGTGCTGTGTGTGTTGTATGTGTGTGTGGCTGTGTGTTGTGTGTTGTGTGTGTTAAGTGTGTGTGTTGTGTGTGTGTGTGTTGTATATGTGTGTAGCTGTGTTGTATACGTGTGTAGTTGTGTGAGTGTGTATTGTGAGTGTTTTGTGTGTGTTAAGTGTGCGTGTGTTGTGTGTGTTTGTGTGTGTGGTGTATGTGTGTTGTGTGTGTCAATGCATAGACTATATAGATATCGTACATTCATATTATCACAGTAGAATAATACTAATGTAATACATCCAACGTATGCGAAAATATAACACTGTCATTTTCGTGTGTCTATGGTCACGAAAACCCGGAATTTTAGCCTTTCCTATGGGAAAGGCTTGCCCGACCATTCGGACCATCTAGTGCTACAATTTTCCCTTAGATTATGCCAAGCTATTCCTCCTGATCATCTTTTGTCATTGGTGTGGTGAATTCCTTGTCCCATGGACAAATCGGCGAGAGCACGAATAATGATGCCTTGTTGGTCTGGTTACACTTAATCATTATCCTCTGCGACACTATATAATCCCGAGTAGTGGCAGAAACGCCCCACAACTTCAGTAAACTGGTGGACGTCTATAGTGAAAAAAAATTCACTTTAACTCTAGCCACAATGACTGCTAACATTGACTGGCTTCCGTCGTATTTTCACAAAGAAACTGTTAATGATGATTACATCACTGGCTAGATCGCAACTGAGGAACAACTGGTTTCTACACTGGAGTGTCACAAACAAGCTACCATGACCAACTTTGTAGTAGGCTACCGGTATGTATTTGGAGACTGGTGCATAACGATGTGCCATTAATGTTTCACACGGGAGAGTAAAGTCGGTTTAAAGTTGCATTATGAGACCGTCCATCCTTTAAATAAAAATGTCCAGTGAACCAGCATGTTCTAGCAATGCTAAGATAAAACGGCAGAAAAGACTGTACATGGCATCATACGGTTATGATTGTGTCTCAACTTGCCCCACTCAAATTGCTATTGTGTTTGCGGAGCTACGATGTATACTGAGGCTACGTTACACACTTCTGCTTCATGCAAACTGAATCTGCCTTCCTAGAATTCACTGTTTTGTTATCTCCATTATTCTCTACCCACTTACATAATTATCTCCATGTCTTGGTGTGCCATGTACTAACATACATACACGTGTAAACAATATGGGTGCATTTAGTATAAAATCAATCAAAAAGTCAAACGTACATATCCGTCTTCAATTTTTATGAAACGTTTGTGTTGGTTTATGTACAAAATTGATGATAGTCGTGTAAATTCTTCATTGCTTTGGTATGTAATCTCCATACGGTCAAATTCCATTGGAGGATGACAGTGATTTAGAATCCTTGGAAATGATAACATTTTGTTTAACATTGTTGGACACGTCTCATGCCATTTTGACCATTACAGTTACAATTGTCAAACATTAAAACAACACAATTAATGATATACCATTTTAATAAGTTCTTTTGTATGCAGGTCTCCTACAAGGAAGAATCGCAGCAAGATGATATCTTGGGCACCTAATGGTGATGACACAACACCAAACATCGTTCAAAAAATTACAGTTCTTGCCTGTCAATATGGAAAGCCACATAAAAGAACAGCCAAGAGGCAGATGGAGGTATGTGCTCATTTAATGAAAAAATTATGTTCAAAAAATGTCGTTGTGGTTCCTCTTCTATGTTATACATTTTATTGTAAACAGAATGACCACCAGTACATGCGGGGCCGAAGATTCCATATCCAGAAGACACGGAAAGTAGGATGTGATGCACAGATCCATATTCAGCACAATGTAAGGTAAGCAACAATGTGTGTAGTTTTTCCAGTCTTGAGACATTAATAATGTATGTTATTGTCCTATACCTATGGTACAAAATATTTATTTCCCACACATACACTAATTTATACCT
This sequence comes from Paraescarpia echinospica, assembly GCA_020002185.1. Taxonomy (NCBI): domain Eukaryota; kingdom Metazoa; phylum Annelida; class Polychaeta; order Sabellida; family Siboglinidae; genus Paraescarpia; species Paraescarpia echinospica. The sequence goes on along the minus strand of CM034536.1, from coordinate 2,465,251 downwards.
AAATTATTTATACATTTATATTTACAGACAGATTATTGTTTCAGGTTCAGCACCTTCAGCACTCCTGCTGGCACCAGCATCCGTAAGAAGCATGAAGTCATGAAGCTACTTGCATTCATCATCAACTCATCTGAACACACTGGTGAAGCTGCCCCAGTCATGTACTCATACCGCCATGTGCTGTCACCACAAGCCGCTGTCTCCAACCCAATGCACCCTGCTGTGAAGGAGAAGCTGTACTCTTATGTGGCTCTTGGCATCACCTCGACACCCATTATGCGACGACTGCCAGCACAGTTTGTTCAGGAGGATTTGTCACGCCAAGAACATGTCAGCGTAAACAAGTGGGATAGAGCGTATTTCCCAACCAGCCAGGATGTACGCAATCATATCCACAGTGCCCTTGTAGCTGGCCAGTACTCGGGTCTTGAAGAAAATCTCCAACACAAAGTGGAGGAAGAACGATGCTTCGGCCAGTTTCTTCCTTCGGCCATGTACCGAACGAAAGACGACAGCTGCCTGCAACGAAAGTGTGCAGCATGCCAAACAAGACCGAGGTTTCGCTGTCTGTGATGATGACGATGATGATGGTGAAGCTGCTACGTCTCATCAGTTTCTTTTCGTTCACCAGAATGTTGCACAGAAAAGGCTTCTCAATAAATACGGTGACATTGCACTTCTGGATGCCACCTACAAGACAACTAAATATAGCCTTCCCCTCTTCATGCTAGTAGTCCGCACCAATGTTGGTTACCTGACTGCTGCAGAGTTTATTTGTGAAGTCGAAACAGCAGAAGCCATCACAGAAGCACTTCAAATAATATCTACCTGGAATCCACAGTGGACCCCGTCGTACTGGATGGTGGATTACAGCGACGTGGAGTACCAGGCCATACGGCATGTCTTTCCCAGGGCATCGATTTATCTGTGCACCTTCCACCGGGAGCAGGCTTGGCTGCGATGGGTTCGTGATGGTATGTGTACTCTTGTATGATGATACAAACATTAAGTCATTCAGCACATAAACAGAATGGTTTTTATTGATGACTGCACATATTCTCAGCTGCACCTCTGTAACTATTGCATTTTGTGGAAACACAGTCACAAATATAAGTTATGTGCATAGTGATGGCCAAATGTGGGTAATCATATGTGTCACATATTGGAGATAAATGTTTCAGGCAAAAACGGTCTGGGTGTGGGTGAAAGGGAGGACTTCCTATCATCCATGCGGACCATTGCAAATGCGGAATCCAAACTGACCTACATGACAGCGGTGAAAGCCTTTAGAGCAAGTCACCTTTACAACACAAACAGGAAGGTGAAGACATACACTGAAAACTGGTGGCTCAACATACCTAAGGTAAGTTGACTCCCACGTAATGGCGGCTGACTGGAGTAAGACCCAATTAATAATAATACTAGTAATAACACCCCAGTAATATTGACATGTGTATACATACAGAAATATATATCATGGAAGCAGATGAAGATTAAAGTCATAGAAGCAGCTTTAAAATGTTTGTAATAAAAAACAGGTGTGGTTGGTGTTGGTATATATATTTAAGGACAAAATGTATTATCGTTTTTCATGAAAAAACAAACTGTACTTCTTTGTTATGTCAAAAAATAAATCACGCTCTTGCATTTTGTACTAATAAATAACAATCAAAATCAAGTATTATTATTTCCAACGATGGTGCAGTGCGTTCACCGATAGTGGATTCCACATCCGAGTCACAACCAACAGTGGAGTCTTTACACCGTTCACTGAAGCACAGCTACTTGAAACTGTGAGGAGTTGGAAGCCTTGCTAACTTGGCCTGTAATCTGGTTGAGCAGTTTGTACCCGATCAGCTACTTGAAACTGTGAGGAGTTGGAAGCCTTGCTAACTTGGCCTGTAATCTGGTTGAGCAGTTTGTACCCGATCAGCTACTTGAAACTGTGAGGAGTTGGAAGCCTTGCTAACTTGGACCTGTAATCTGGTTGAGCAGTTTGTACCCGATCAGCTACTTGAAACTGTGAGGAGTTGGAAGCCTTGCTAACTTGGCCTGTAATCTGGTTGAGCAGTTTGTACCCGATCAGCTACTTGAAACTGTGAGGAGTTGGAAGCCTTGCTAACTTGGCCTGTAATCTGGTTGTGAGCCTTGCTAACTTGGCCTGTAATCTGGTTGAGCAGTTTGTACCCGATCAGCTACTTGAAACTGTGAGGAGTTGGAAGCCTTGCTAACTTGGCCTGTAATCTGGTTGAGCAGTTTGTACCCGATCAGCTACTTGAAACTGTGAGGAGTTGGAAGCCTTGCTAACTTGGCCTGTAATCTGGTTGAGCAGTTTGTACCCGATCAGCTACTCACATATGCCCAGAAGAACTACAGAAGTAGTGAACAGTATCGGCGGTTCAATGAAGATATCCCCTACTATCTTCGCAACAGACCACGCAGCGTTGTACAACACTGTCTGCGTGCACATGAAGCAGCCTCTGCTTACAATCTACACGACTTCAACATGGTAGGCCACCACAAGTTCGAGGTTTGCAGTGAACGTGACCCCAATATCTGGTATGAAGTAGACTTCGGATCACCTGAGAAGCCACCATCATGCCAGTGTTGGGCGTTCAGATCTTCAAACCTGCCATGCAAACACTTCTTTGCGATCTTCAGGAACACAACTATGTCTTGGGCTGATCTAACACCGGAGTATCGAGACAGTCCATACATGACCTTGGACATGGATGTCACCTGCCTGACTCCCATCAACGTTGTTGTTGTTCAACCTACAAATGAAGACACTGATATTATAGGACATGAAGACAGTACACAGCAGCACAGTGCACCTGTAAGGGTGGACAGGAAAGAGGAAGAAGCCTACATAGTGCACAGCAGAAACTGCGGACAGCATTAAAACAAGCTGAAAATGCTAGCTTCCTGTGTGCACAAGCACAAAGCATAGTAGAAGTGACTGAAATGTTACAACAAGCCACAAAGAAACTTCTTGCTCATGCTGTCATTGACAACAAGTTGTACATACGACCGGAGCAGAAACAAGTCAAGAGACGTCCCAACAGAAGGCAGTTACCAGCACGGAAAAAAAGGAAAACATGTAAAGCAAGACACACAATGCAAAAAGGTAGTGAGAAACAAATTATGTTAGTTACGGGTTAGTCACGGTTCAGTTCATAGTCTAGCTATATACAATATATGCCGCCAACCAAAAGGTAATAAGAGCAAGACCCACAGCACAAAAGAGAAGTGAGAAACATTTGTAGCCACATTGCAATCGTTGACACTATCATGGACTATTTTGTACCATTAACCTAAAGCATACCTTACACATTGTATGGTAGGTGCTGCTAAGGCCATGTTATTTATTTAGTAGCACATAATTAACATAAATCTATATCTATACACTGTGTCTGTATGACCAGTCATAAGTCACCTGTTGCTGCGGACACCATGTTCAGCTGTTCTTCAGTAGTTCACCTGGTCAACTCTCTTGCAGCTGCTGTCATTGATGTGTCACATTTGTACCACACTGCACCCAGTCATCTGGTCTCGTCAGCAAGTGTAACATCGGACCACTCCACCAAGACTGACAAGACATCGGACAACACCGCCAAGACTACCGAGACATCGGACCACCCCACCAAGACTGCCAATGTAGACAATCTGAAAGAAAGTAAGCACTTATTTACAGTTGTGAAAGATGTCAGGAACTGTTTTTAAATGATACAAACTTTGAAATGAAAGTCTCTTATATAATTGTTTAGTATGTTGGTGTGCATGAATTGTAACACTACTTTTTATATTCCCAGAAACTTCAACAGAGAAAAGTGCTGTGAACACATCCTGTCAAGACAAAACAGTCGCAGAGGACGTAGGCATTACTATTACATGAAACCATTTGATTAAACACGTAGCAGACAATACATAAACATTGTAATATCAAAGAACTTTTGCTATACAATGGCATCATATGAACTTCAATAATAATGACAATTGTAACATTTCGCCATTGTGCCTTTTGTCATTTGAAATGGAAAATGTGTCATTTGAAACGGAATTTGTTTTTCTAGAATTTGAAAATAGAATTTGCTTTTTCCTGACACAAAATTTTCCTTTTTTGTAATGAGAAATGAAATGGGATGTATCTGTTTAAACAGAAAATCATTGTCTCTAAGAATGCGTTGATGTGTCATTATTTTCAGCATGTCTTTGATGTTGCAAGCGTGGTGTTGGCGCCGTTCAATGTGTCCGGACACCATTGGGAGTTGCTGGCATTCTATCCTAGTACAAGAAATATTGTGTATTTAAACCCACTGGGGGAGATGCCAAAACAGATTGGGGCCATCCTGAATTCATGGAACATTGTTGTAAAGAGGTACCCGAAGGAAATGCCTCAAGGCATGTGGACCGTCACACTGCGTCCACACACAAAGCAAGAAGATGGGCAAAGCTGCAGAGTATTAGTCATGCAAGTAAGTGGCGAAACGCTAACAAGACAAACACACACATACGTATCTTACATAGAACCATTACTGTTTTCAATTTTAAGTTTCTTTACATTTATGAGTGCTTACGTAGTTATGTCATCGTGCGGATCCACTGTTTGCAATGTCCATGTTTGCAGAGGTTCTGAAATAGAGAACTTGTATATCAGATATCTGTTGTTACATTATAATTATTACATAGCATGTTTACACGTTTTTCTCTGATTAATTCCAAATGATTTGATAAAGTTTGCAGAGCTGATCCTCAATGAGAAAGACTTGGTGATAGTGGACCCTATCGACACCCTGCGCAGACATATTTCAAGGCACCTGTTGCGTAACACAGACAAAGGTAAGCGAGCTCGATGTAAAGCTACAGTTGGATTCTATGTCAACGGTACATTATATCAAGAACACAGAAAAATTACCCTTGCCAAGTACAGGTACGTCAGTTGTAATGAACAACAGTAAAAATATGTTTGCAGTTACTTTGCAGATTATGATAGTAATTAGGTGAAGTTGCAATTACGCGACACTATTTATTTACAACAAAATTAACAGGTGGGATTGTAATCATGATAGAATTGGCAGGTGCAGCAGGATTATATTTTACGCACTTGTTTTACTGGTGAGGTGTTTACACAGATCAATGTATCATGGAAATAGCTATAGAGTCACAATGGTGTCTACTTGTGTACAAATAATCTTCACATATTAATCGCAGCATGGCCGAATGCTTCTGCGAGGAGTCAACATAGTGTTGAAGTGAACAGGTCTGCCAGGGAGTAATGTGTAGTGTTCTGAACAGTGCAAAGAAATGGATAGTGTACTGTAAGAACTTACCTTTACTTTTAATGTTTTCACAGATGCCGTAAGGCAATGTTGCAGACACTGTGGCAGTCAGAGCAGCAATGAAGGAGGATGGGTTAGTATATTTCACAACTATTTTTTTGAGAAATTGACTATGGTAATCTTATATACCTTCATATGACTGAAATAAACTTATGTAAGAAATGTACATTATAATGCATAATTTGCATATACATGCATGCATGCATACATGACCCACCCATGTTATTACACATAAGCTTTCAGGAATACTATGTTTACTCCTGTATTATACATATTTCTACTAATCACTGATGTTAATTTGTGTGTATGTTGTAGGTAGAATGTGCCAGCTGTCACTGGCGTTTCCATACCAGATGTGCCGGTACAGGAATTGGCCACTTCCTCTGTGACATCTACCAGCTGCAGGAGGCGAGGGATGTTGACACCGACACCAGCACTTCCAGCTAGTTAGGCTGCATCTCTGTAACAACACCATATCTTGACACGCGCTAAATCTCGTCATGCACTATAGACTACATATATATTATAAAAGACCGACTGTTGAAATGCGTTTAATGAAGACTTTTTATTGTTGACATTCAACTGTTTTGGGAGGATACAGTTTGTTTAAATGACAACGTGCTGCTTTCCAATGGAAGGCCTCGTTCCTATTACTAATTAGATGGATATGTGCATAAGGTTATTCGTGATGATACCCTCACAATTATTGAGGTCGCCATTCAGGGATTTGTGTGACTGGTGTGCGATGTTGGTCAAGATTGAGTTGATGAATTTGAAAGTCGTTTCTGTTTTGTTGAAATATATTTGGGTGATAAGTATTTTGGAATACACATTGTCTATATGATGCGTGTAGTCAGGAAAGTTTAAGAATACATGTATGGCATAAAAATGTGGCATTACAAGCAGTAGCAAGGACTCAGTTGGAAATGACTGCATGGAAGCAGCCACATTCCAGGGCTAATACTAATAGCATATATATATGTGAATTGAAACTCGTTAGATTCTAAATTTCAATACACAGTATTACATTAACTTTAAAATTGATTACTTATAAAATGGTAGATTTGAAAAATGTAATTGATGTGATTATGTTTTGAACAGAATATATAGTTAGTATAGTGAGGCTGTGATAAGACATGACTTGGAGACAGACGGACCAACCACGGATTGGACCTATGACAGACACACCAATGACAGACTGACCTTTAACAGATACATGACAGATAGATGAACTTACATGAGACAGGCGCACCTATGATAGCCCTACAACAGACAGGCGAACCAGACAGACAGGCGGACCTACAACAGACACATACGACAGACAGGTGGACCAATGGCAGACCTATGACAGACACACCAACAGACATACACACCTAGGATAGACAGATGGACCTGTGACATAGAGTAAGACCCACGACAGACATAATACACAGACGAAAGACAGGTAACACGGACAGATGGTATCCAAACCGACTTACATAGTTTAAAAAATGGCCACGTTCACATTTTGTATAGTTTTGTTTGTTAATTTTGACTTCATATCAATTTTTTGTATGTTGATATATTGTGTACTTTTATAAGACATTAAAGAAATATATGTAATATCTAATACGTCTCATACCTAACCTGCACTGTTCCGTGACTAATGCTGCATTGTGCCCTCTAGTTACACTGCCTTCTTTAAGTTTGAAGAAAATATTTCTATCAATATCCTCATAACCATTCAGTATCTTAAAAACTTCTATTTGGTCTCCTCTTACACCTCCTAGTCTCTAATGTTGTCAACCCGCATTCTAATAGGCATCTTTCATAACCAAGATTTTTCAGTTTAGGAATAAGCTTAGTTGCTCTTCGTTGCACTCTTTCTAGCTTATCCATGTCCTTCTCACGATGTAGTCTCAACTTGTATACAGTATTCCAAATGTGGCCTAACTATTGCTTTGTACAGTGGTACAATTAGCTGTTTCTCCTTATATGTGATATTTCTCCTAATCAGTGAGCCCTAGCTACTACTACTAGCTAGTATTTGGATACCCTTTGAAGGAGCAATTCCACATTGCTCTGAAACTTTCACGTCAGCACTAACTGTTACTCCTAAGTCCTTTTCTTTTACAGTTTTATTTAATATAGTATCCCCCATTATGTATTCTTTGTTCACATTTCCATGTCCTATGTGGATGCATTTACACTTCTAAAAATTGAATAACATTTGCCATTTTTCAGACCATTCGACCAATTTGGCTAGATCATCCTGTAAAGTATGTTTATCTACATCTTTTACTTAACTGGCCTAAATTATTAGCAGTGTAGGGTTAGGGTTAGTATAGGGTACAATCGTTTTCATAAAACATCCGGTAATCACCATAATCGCCGGCAGTATCATGAGTATGCAGAACCCAGAACGTCCCACATAATCAGCATAATTGTGCTCTACTCTAGTCAGTTATGGTGGCGCATTCTACCTGGCATAGTCACTGTTCGAATAAGACTGCAACGAGCTATCGAAGGTGGCATTATCATGATTTACTAAAACATGAACTAACATATTTCACAAACTGGCAGGAAATCAGCTTTCCATTTCCCTCCATTTTTCGTTAATGGCGCTGTATCTGACTATATTCATGAGCAGGCATGTAAATAAAGAAAGTGCACGTAAATGGGTGACGTCATGTGCATGAACAGTCGGGCATTTAACGTTTCCCGTCATGTTTCCAAGGCTCTTAATCTTGGGATTTAGACATTACCTCTATAATGGAAGGACACTTTAATGTGCGTGCGCAGGGTAGGCAGGAAGCACCGCGTATATTTCCTTCCTTCGTGTATGTGCCCACACTTTTAATCTACGTCTACGTGCATATTTAAAAAAAACATAAGGAATTTATTTCTTACGGTTATCATGACAATTGTTTCCTTTGCAGTGTTTCTTTATACAAGCTATCAATAAATCATTTCGCCACATGTAGAATCTAATGGCAATGAATTATTTTTAAAATCATATTTTTTCGAATTGTAGGCCTATGCATTGGAGTGAATTCCAGTGGAGTAAACTTTACGATTTTGAGTACAAAATCGGCAAAGCCAAAGAATTTGGCCAGTGTTCCTTTATAAATTGAGGCAAGTTGTATCAGCCGATCTATGCAGATATTGTCCTATTGCTAGATAGTATATAGATGTAATGCTAGGGTAAACGTCGCGGTCTTTCTTAACGACCTTTTGAGCTAAATTCAGGGTTTACGTGTTCGGTACACAAAGACAATTTTGAAGTTGAACTTCAAAACAAGTTTCAACAAAACACAGGCAGTATTGTCAGTAATCTTGTTGTTTTGTTTTCCTTAATTTTACATTCACGCCCGTGGGTGGTACCTTCTTTGTGTGCAACATGGATCGGCCCAATCAAGGAAAACACTGTCAATTGTATTATTATTTGGTTTATAACATCACAGTACAGTGTACACAGACTTGTGTGTCATAAAATAGGGGCAGTGAAATAGGAGTAGTAAAGTACAAAACATACAACAGCGCAATCCTACAATTTCCAAACAAAATATAACAATACATAAATAGTGAAATAAATACAAGAGACAATGCATCAGAAGATGTAAAACAAATGTAGTGAATTATTGAAAACATACTTTAAGGTAAGAGCTAGATAGATAGTTGACTCTTCCATTTGTACTACATATAGTGTCCCAAGTTTATGCATTGCAAAATTCCATGACAATGCGGTACTGTTTTGGGTTTTTTAAACCAGAAACATGCATGTACACATACTTTTAACATACCAACCAATTGAGTTATCTACCAACAGGAGCTGCCAGTGCAGCATAACGTTTTACAGAAGCATTCAAACAGAAGAAAAACATGACACAATATCAAGGAGACACTGAAGTGGACGATAAATATTATAGAATATTTGATTTCTTAAAATCACTTAAACTTATAAGGCGCCTACAATCATATTTAAAGAGATACCTAATTAGCTTATTAATATTTGCAGTTTAATTTTGACCGCTGCGTGTAAGCCCCTATACCATGCATTGCAGGCATAATCAAAATGTAGAAAGTTGTGTTATTATTTTTGCTTGTTTGTTTTCCTGTTATTTTAGATTCACACCAAGGGTACGACTAAATGGATTGAAGTACTATTGCTTTTGAGTACAGCATGGATCAAGGACACCTGTAAGTGAATATTATCCATATGTCATCATCTACTGAGCTAGGCTAGCATCTAGTTGAAAAAAATCATGAATTGTTTTATAAAAATTTATTTTTAAAAATTTAATTTGGATTTATTTGAATCTGGTATTTAGACATTTATGTAGATGTTTGTATTGTGCTTTACTGCATTAAGAAAGGGAATAGCTCAAACATCTGGAAATGATGAAATAAAATATCATTACAATACTTTTATTGTGCTAAATGGGTTCAGAAAGGAATCAACAGCTATGTCTCTAATGCTGTGTCAGCCAGCCACAGATTAGGCTGTGCCTCTGGCCTTTGTTCAGTGCATCCCTGCTGATCTCAGACTGAGACCCTGGTTGCCTTATCTGCTTATTTTGCATAATGTTTTGCATAGTTGCCAGTGGACAACTGTAGCCAACAGCAGTGCCATGGATTATGCAAAATAAGTCTTTGTTCTTCAGTACCCCCTCTGGCTGGGGATGTGATTAGCTGGGAAGCATTTCTGCTGCCCATCAACTCATCTGCTTATATTGCACAACATTTGCACATGAACCACTTTTTATGATGCAAGGCTTCCTGTTCATTCAAATTGATCATCCTTGACCTATTATGAGTGTTGCTGTTACATACTTAGATTTAGCAGAATGTACTTAAATCAAACAACCTTGACAGTGATCACTTGCAACGGGTTGGTTCTTCTCTGGAAAGTTTAAGTTGTAATCTTGCTACAAGGCCATCCATTGGTGGTTCCACGAAGTGAGTGTCAACTAACTTTCTGGTTCTCATTGTCTGTATAAATCTGTGTTTGTAATGGGTCTGTCACAAATCTCTTTATTCCTTGGGATGAGACACTTGTTTTTGGCTTGCTAGCTGTGAATATTTGGATTGTCTTGACAACTTGATTCGATCGTCTGACTTATTGTGAGTATTTGATTTGATTAGTAATACGTCACCTTGCTTGCCACACCTTATGATGGTTCTGATTGCAGGATCCATTATGTTCCCCCATAATCAGATCTTCTTCATTATCTAGTATTAACATGTTGTTGTTTCAGTAATAAAAGTTAAAGGGGCTTCATAATTGTATACTATTGCTTGGGTAGACGAAAATTTGCCTAGACGGTTTTGGAATGAGTTAATTGATGTAGCTTGGATAACTGATTTGGGTAGACTATTCCATGGATTTAACAAGATTTAACAAGATTGCCATCCAGAGAATTAACTCTAGATGGCAGGTGGACAAGGAAGCCCTCTGGCTTATCGAGAGTCCAACCCTTTTATCTACATATATCCAGCCCTTCTGAGGTATGTGTCGATTTTATTTTTAAACATATTCACACTACTAGCACCCACACAATCATCAGATAATCTGTTCCATTCATTCACAGTCGTTTGTGAAAATTAGGACTTTCTTACGTCTGACTTACACTGCTCCTTTACTAATGTAACTTCATGTTCTCTAGTAGTCTTTCTTAACTGCAAAAAACATATTTCTATCAATATCAAACTCTTGCTGTCATGTTTTATATTACAAGCTAATTTATGTCCATAGCTTCTCTTTGAATTTATAATTTCAGCTGTAGCTTGCTTTAGTGCTTCTTTATAAATGTTGTAGTCTTCGTCATTTCCAGTACGTCTATATGACTTCCACATCATTTGTTTATACTTAATTTTTCTAATGGCTTCTTTCGATAAGTGTTTCTTTTTTGAAAGAAGCCATTAGAAAAATTAAGTATAAACAAATGATATTTATCACTTGGATCTGTGACTCGAAGAGGGAATGCATTTTTTCTTAGATTTTGATTTGGTCTTTGGGTAAATAATTTTAGGGAATGTCCTCTATTTCCTATTCTAATTGATACATCATCCCATTTCTGGAGATTAGGAGCGGATTCAGTATCATATATTTTGTGCAGTATTTTTTTAAATTTCTATCATGTCTCATGTTCTGTATGCAAGTGTTGGTACTTTTAATAATTAATAAAATAGATCCCTCATGCCGGGTAATTCTTTAGTGGCTCTCCTTTGAACATTTCCTATTGCTATTTTATGTTTCCTCTTGTATGGATACCATACTGCTACGGCATTAGTCTAGTTGGGATCTAACCATAGTCTTGTATAGTGGTAAGGAGATGTGAAAGTCAAGGAATTGGAAAGTTCTTCTGATTGTTTTTGTAATTTTGGTTGCTTTATTTATTAATGACATGATTTAGTTGATCATCAAATGATTGTTTAGAATAAAAAAATTCACGTTTACGCGCACGAGACTGATAAGCCTAAGGTACTACAGATGTAGATAGTTTAGATAGTTGGACAGGTGGAGCTACAGGTACTACATATGTAGATAGTTTAGGGTATTACCTAGTTTAGATAGCTGGACAGGTGGAGCTACAGGTATTACATACGTAGATAGCTGGACAGGTGGAGCTACAGCACGCTGCACAGGTAATGAGGTACTACGTCTACAGCTAGTACAGGTGTAGATAGTTTAGATAGGTTGACAGGTGGAGCTACATTACAGCCAGGTACTACACTACAGGTGTAGCCGGTAGTTTAGATAGCTGGACAGGTACAGGTGCTACAGAATACAGGTGAAGATAGTTTAGATAGTTGGACAGGTGGAGCTACAGCCTGCACTTTTTTTACGATTTTTAGTTACTCTTTCACTTGACATTTCTCTCAATCACTCAGAATGTTTTGATTTTACTAACTCACTGATATTTCACTATCTGTTGGAATGAGTGCACAGAACATTTGTTAATTTGTTTCCACATTATTTCTGCCATCTGATATCAGTTACTAAAGCTTTTTGACTACACCGGGCAATGCCTAGGCCAAGAGAGACGTTACCATAAAGTCTTACAAAGAGAATCAGCATGCGTTTTGGAGTAATTTATTAACTTTATAAAACACAAATTTTTGTTTCTAATCCACAGAAAACACAAAAATGAGTCCATTTTGCCATTGTTACATTGTAAGAGATACAAAAAAATTATGTTGTTTTGCCGTCTTAAAATCGCGATAACTTTTGATATATTAAAGATATCTTAATAAAATAAACATTTATGTGACCCTTAATCTATTACCTTTAAATTCTAAGCCCATTCCCAATGTTCTAGCATGATATTTAATTTTTTTTTGAAGTGCCTACTTTGTTTACTACATGCACCTACCCAAATATAACATGTAATAGAAAATAGGTGGTGTAATAGCGAAGATTAAACCAAATTATGTACAAATCAATGTATATATACACGGTGGAACTGTCAACATTACTTAAATACGCGTACAGTTTACCATGTGCTCACCAGAACATCATCGACTGACAGTGTCAACAACAGTCATTTAATTTGATTCATTGGCAGTGTCCCGGCGCCTGACATTTTTTCAGCGTTGTTGATAATTCCATTGATCGTTGTTGCTATTAAACTCCATTAGTCTGACACTGGCACATCACTTAACCTCGCTGATTCATTGGGATAGTGAAACATGCGCCTGAGTGGTGACTGTTGCCTCAAATACGTAACGTATTAACCATTTTCTTATCTGTTTACATGGGCGCCACAACACGGTTAGCTCATCGACGCCAGATGGCGCCATACACGTATTAATCAATGGCCGCCCCATTGTTCTAGTTCTAGTTCCAGTTGCACTCAGGATTATATATTATAAAGTTTTCATTCACAAGAAGAAGTGCCAATGAATGCCAATTATTTATGTTGTTAGAAAAATGCCCACCTATATTGTCAATGCTGTTATCCCCCCGTGAAATAATGTACATTTGTTTTTAGAAATATGCTGCTAACGTGAGAGCCGCCCACTTATAAGTATAACGTGAAGCATTTGGATGTGGAATGTTGTTAATTACAATTCAAATATAATCAAACCACACCTTTTAAGGTAGCAGGATCCCATTAAAAATGTGATTTTTCTGAATTTGTACATATTTTTTTAATGCTCTGTAGTTGTAGCTTAATTATTGCTAAACAAGTATAAAATTACAAAAACCCTAATTAGAAGAAAAAACCGTAATTAGTGAAGCTGGAATTTGTTTATGTTCCATAGCCACGTATTGCAGTGCAAAACTTTAAACGTATTTTACTCAACTATCATTTTTTCGTGAATGTGTTCTACCTTCAAACATGTTATCTCCAACACCATTAAAGATATTGCTCTGATTTTTTCAGCATTGTTTCTTTATATAATTGGCTAAGGAATGATGGAACGATTTTGTGTTTAAATGGTGGAATGTGATTTTTTATTAAGCACAAATATTTAATTAGGTGCTAGAATATAAGAAAAAAATGTATAAATGTTGTAAAAATATTAAAAAATTTTTGTTGTAATATCTATTTCCCTCAGAATATGCCTTTATGTGTTATCTTTGACTGTTGTTAATTTCATATCCCTGCTGTGTATAGTTAAAGTTTTATCATGTTTGAAAATTGAGCCCCTTTCGACTGTCGCGGCAGCCATACTGTCAGCTAATTAGCATAATTTATGCAAACAAAATAATTTCCTACCAAATTTAAACCATGTGCTATTTTATGGTACATCAAGTTAATGACAATATTATATGGTGTTAAAAGTAGTTTAAAAGGGATCCTGCTACCTTAAATATACAGCCTGTATATATATCTTAATTATAAATTCAGACCCTCATCATTTGCTATTCTTTAGTTTTAACTTTAAAGCTCACTTGCATATTACTAATTGATATTCTGACCGAATTATTTCAGGGATTGGTCAATGAGACCACAAGCCGAAGGTGAAGTTCTTTTTTGGACTCTACCCCGATTCTGCTTGCTCTTCAACAAGGGAGGCGCGAATGTCATCAGCTGTTTATGAAGGACAGTCAAAGGGAGTTGGATAAGCCCCTAGCAGTTGAACTGTTGTCCCTGGCAACAGAACGGGGTATTCCCGTGTGGAGTTGTGATGTCGGAACTTTGGATTACCTCTCACGGTCACGTCTGCATCAGGTAAGAAATCAATGATTCTAAGTACTGTGCTTATACGCAGTATGTCTGTATATGTGCATGAATGTTTTTTGAAGTTGTGGTTAGCTGGGTGCATGGGGAACCCCCTTGATCTCTGTCAAAATCCCCATCACCCAAAATACCATCATAAGGAAAAATGCATCCAAAAAAACCCTTATCACTCAAAACACCATCAGTCAAAACCTACGGCAGTTAAAACCCCATGAATCCAAAGTTCAAAACCACTTTGACCAATCAAAATCCCATCACTTATTATCCCATTAGTCAAAACCTTTTTAATCAAAATGAACATCCGTCAAAACCCACATCAGTGTAAAAGACATAATTCAAAACGCTGTGACTCAAAACTCCACCAGTTTAACAAGATTTAATAAGATTTCCACCCAGAGAATTAACTCTAGATGGCAGGTGGACAAATAAGCCATTTGGCTTATCGAGAGTCCAACCCTTTTTATTTACATGTATCCCGCCCTTCTGAGGTATTTGTCAATTTTATTTTTAAACATTCACACTACTAGCACCCACAGAATCAGCAGATAATCTGTTCCATTCATTTAGTCCTTTGTAAAAATTAAAACTTTCTTATATCTAATCTACACTGCTCCTTTCCTAATGTAACTTCATGTCCTCTGGTCCTATCTTTCTTAACTGAGAACAAAATATTTCTATCAATATTTTCATAACCATTCAATATTAATTGACCCTCACATAATAGGTATAACCGAATCGTGGGATATGTAATGTTTAGGAAAGATAGAATAGGAAGAAAGGGAGGTGGAGTTATTTTATATATTAAAGAATCTATCCAGGCTTATGAAATAAAATTAGAAAGAGAAGCAGATTGCGAAGAAGCTGTTTGGTGTAACATAGTTACAGGAAACTCAACGTTAACAGTTGGGTTAGTTTATCGAAGTCCAAACATAAGCATAGAAGAGAATGAAAAAATACAAAACGCTATAAGGGAAGTAAGCAAACGGAACTGTATTATTATGGGGGACTTTAACCATGGGCATATACAATGGAAATCTCTACAGAGTATGGGGAGTGAGGACCACAAGTTTTTAGTTTTAGTACAAGATAGTTTCCTTTCTCAACATGTGCTAGAACCAACCAGGGGAGAGAATGTGTTAGACTTAGTTTTGTCCTCACAGAAAGAATTAGTTGACAATGTCAAGATATGTGAGCCACTGGGGAGTAGTGATCACAACCAGATACATTTTACCATCAAAGTAAAATCAGAAAGGAATAGTAAAAGCAGTATAGGAGAAATTTCCACAAAGGAAGGTATAAGGACATGAGGAAATATTTAGCAAAGATAGACTGGAATAACACACTGAAGAATAAGACAGCAACCGAATGCTGGAATATCTTAAATAGTGAAATTAAGTGCATAGTCGATAAATTTGTACCTTTCAAAAAACAAGGGAAACGGTCTAAAAAGAAACACTTATCGAAAGAAGCCATTAGAAAAATTAAGTATAAACAAATGATGTGGAAGTCATATAGATGTACTGGAAATGATGAAGACTACAACATTTATAAAGAAACACTTAATCAAGCTACAGCTGAAATTAGAAATTCAAAGAGAAGCTATGAAAAAAAATTAGCTAGTAATATAAAACATGACAGTAAGAGTTTTTATGCGTATATTCGAAGCAAACAGAAAGTTCAGGATAAGGTCGGTCCTCTAGAAGATAGTGCTGGAAATACAATATCAGAGGGATTCTTAATGGCAGAAGACCTGAATGAGTATTTTAGTTCAGTGTTTACCAGGGAAGATATTATTTCACTGCCAGTACCAGAGGCTAAGTTCAAGGGGGCAGATTCAGACTATTTAGGACAGTTAGTTGTAACCTCGGAAATGGTAGCTAAGAAAATAAGGGCTATGAAGGATAATAAATCACCTGGAGTGGACGGGATTCCGCCCAAACTACTATTGGAAATTGTAGAACAAATTAGCGTACCGCTTGCAACAGTTTTCAATTTGTCATTAGAAGAGGGAGTGGTTCCTTTAGAATGGAAAGAGGCAAACATTATACCGTTATTTAAAAAAGGTTCGAGAAACAAGTCACAGAACTATAGACCAGTGAGTTTAACATCAGTGATTTGCAAATTATTAGAAAGACTAATTAAAGATCACATGGTGGATTTTCTTGTTAAACATAACTTGATAAACCCATCTCAACATGGGTTTTTTAAAGCGAGGTCATGCTTAACAAATATGTTATGTTTTTTGGAAGACATCACTAGGTGGGTAGATGAGGGATCACCAGTAGATATCATCTATTTAGATTTTCAAAAAGCTTTCGACAAAGTACCACATCAAAGATTACTCCTTAAGCTAAAGGCCCATGGCATAGGAAATGGTATAATAAACTGGATAGAAAAATGGCTGAATGACAGAAGACAACGTGTAGTAGTTGATGGGGAGGCTTCAAACTGGAAATCGGTATTGAGTGGGGTACCACAGGGATCAGTACTAGGACCTATATTATTCTTAATATATATCAATGATTTGGACGATGATATAACAAGCAAAGTGTTAAAATTTGCGGATGATACAAAAGTGTTTAGAA
Source organism: Paraescarpia echinospica (assembly GCA_020002185.1). Taxonomy (NCBI): domain Eukaryota; kingdom Metazoa; phylum Annelida; class Polychaeta; order Sabellida; family Siboglinidae; genus Paraescarpia; species Paraescarpia echinospica. Next base: position 2,448,157 of record CM034536.1, on the reverse strand, counting down.
GGATTAAAAGTGATGGAGACAGACAGCATTTACAAGATGATCTTGATAGGTTGATCAAATGGTCTGAAAAGTGGCAAATGCTGTTCAATTTTGGGAAATGTAAATGCCTCCACACAGGTCATGGGAATGAAGAGGTAAAATATAAAATGGGGGGTACTGTTCTAAGTACTACTGTAAAAGAAAAGGACTTGGGGTTAACCATTAGTGCTGATATGAAGGTTTCAGAGCAGTGCGGAATTGCAGCGTCAAAGGGAAATCAAAACCTTGGATTAATTAGGCGAAATATAGCGTATAAGAAAAAAGAATTAATAGTACCGCTGTACAAAACAATAGTGAGGCCTCATTTAGAATATTGTATACAAGCATGGAGGCCATATCGTAAGAAGGACATAGATATGCTAGAAAGAGTACAGAGGAGAGCGACTAAAATGATACCAAATCTGAGAGATCTTAGTTACGAAATACGCCTAAAAGAATGTGGTTTAACAACATTAGAGACCAGGAGATTGAGAGGAGATCACATAGAAGTGTTTAAAATATTGAATGGTTATGAAAATATTGATAGAAACATTTTTTTCTCAGTTAAGAAAAATAGAAGGACCAGAGGACATGAAGCTACATTAGTAAAGGAGCAGTGTAGATTAGATATAAGAAAGTTCTCATTCTCACAAAGGACTGTAAATGAATGGAACAGATTATCTCCTGATTGTGTTGGTGCTAGTAGCGTGAATATGTTTAAAAATAAAATCGACACACACCTTAAAAAGGCGGGATACATGTAGATAAAAAGTATTGGACTCTCGATAAGCCAAAAGGCTTCCTTGTCCACCTGCCATCCAGAGTAATTTTCTGGATGGCAATCTTGTTAAATCTTGTTAAATATTTTAAACACTTCTTCTGATTAACCAACCAACTTCAACGTTTTGAAGATCATTGTTGGTATATTTGCAGGGGATGCGCATCGGAATAGGTAGACAAGAGTTAGATAGGAGAATATAGTTTGCAGTTGAAGAAATGGATTTGTGGGGGGGTTTGAACAGATGAAGGGAAATAATGAAATATGGATTGGGGCAGGGGGGAGTGCTGGTTTTGCTTATTGGGGACTGAAGTGGACAGCAACCCTAACCTTGAAGCAGCCAAGGCTGGGAGCTGACACTACTGCCTCTGGAAGTCCATTCCAATCTGGAATGGTCCTGGGAAAGAGTGAAACTTTCCTGTAGTCTGTTCTGCAAGATTGTACCTGGAATGTCTTGCTGTGGTGATGTCTAGATCTTCTGGTTAGTGCTGTCAGGTTTAGGCTGGAGATGTTTACAAGGTCATTTGAGATCTTGAAAAACATTGTGAGGTGGGCAATCTTCTATCTGATCTCCTCTCAATCTCCTGGTCTCTAGTGTTGTTAAACCACATTCTTTTAGGCGTATTTCGTAACTAAGATCCCTCAGTTTTTGTATCATTTTAGTCGCTCTCCTCTGTACTCTGTCTAGCATATATCTAGGTCCTTCTTGTGATATGGCCTCCACGCTTGAATACAATATTCTAAGTGAGGCCTAACTATTGTTTAGTTCAGGAGTATTATTAATTCTTTTTCTTTATATGCTATATTTTGTTTAATTAATCCAAGGATTTGATTTCCCTTTGAAACTGCAATTCCGCACTTCTCTGAAATCTTCATATCAGCACTAACGGTTAACCCTAAGTCCTTTTCTTTTACAGTGATATTTAGTACAGTACCCCCCCATTGTATATTGTACATCTTCATTTCCATATCCTGTGTGGTGGCATTTTCATTTCCCAAAATTGAACAACATTTGCCACTTTTCAGACCTTTTGGTCAACCCGTCAAGATCATCTTGTAAATGCTGTCTATCTCCATCACGTTTAATCCTTCTAAACACTTTTGTATCATCCGCAAATTTCAACACCTTACTTGTTATATGATCATCCAAATCTTGATATATATTTTAAGAATAATATAGGTCCCAGTACTGATCCCTGTGGTACCCCACTCAAAACTTTCCATTTTGAAGCCTCCCCATCAACTACTACCTGTATCCATTGTTTTCTGTCAATCAGCCAATTTTCTATCCAGTTAATTATACCATTTTGTATGCCATGGGCCTTTAGTTTAAGCAGTAATCTTTGATTTGTTGAAAGCTTTCTGAAAATCTAAGTAGATGATATCTACTGGAGATCCCTCGTCTACCCACTTAGTGATATCTTCAAAAAAACATAACATATTTGTTAAGTATGACCTCGCTTTTTGAAATCCATGTTGAAATGGGTTTATCAAGTTATATTTAACAAGAAAATCCACTATGTGATCTTTAATTAGTTTTTCTAATACTTTGCAAATCACCGATGTTAAACTCACTGGTCTGCAGTTCTCTGACTTGTTTCTCGAACCTTTTTTAAATAACGGTATAATGTTTGCTTCTTTCTATTGGGGCATTCCAATCAGTCACTCAAAACATTGCCTGACTCCAATTTTGATGAAATTTAGCACAGTTGTTGGCTCAAACGAGAATACAAAAATAAAAAATATAAACAAATCTAGGTCAAGTATTATTGAAGATCTTGGTCACTGAACTTTGACTCATTTCACATACTGACCGTTACATTGATGCCCATAACTCTGCTGTTAATAACGCTAGAAAAGCAAGTAATACATCATTGAAAGCCAATAAACAGGTGCATATTGGTATTGTAAAATAAAAAATGTCATGTAAATAAAAATAACATATTTTTTTCATAATTTGACCTTTGACCTCAGATACCCCAAAAATGTATCCTCTGATTTTTTTGTACTGTATCCTATACTATTGCAAAAGAGTTCTGAAAATATTAGAGTGGGCAAATAATGTGTTCAGAAATACATTAAATTGACTCACATGCACACGAGAAGTGTCACTGTGTCGTGGGTAGCAATATGATGGTGATGGTCCATGTGGGTGAAGGAAGTTCAGTTCAGCCTCTTCATCAGCTGGAATAACATCCATTACATATGCCACCCACCTGTGTCAATCATAGATGGCCGTCAGATACTCTTTGATATCCACGAGACTGAGACCATCACACTGGGCTGTCACAATTTATTTTCTTCTTATGGAACATGTGAAATATATTCCTACTTCCAAGTGATTAAGTGACAATGGCTTGAAGAAGTGTAGCTTCTGTGTTCCTGCTATTGTTTTCGCTCTGCATACGGCTTGCAAGAAGAGTTGTTTCTTCGCAGTACTCTTCTGTAGTTGAAAAGTAGAATTGATTGCAGGAATATGGACTGATGCAAATTCAAAGAGCTGCTGATGAGGTGTTTCTGGAACAGGTGCACAGCAATGGTGTCATGTATGTTACAGTCAGAAATGACAACACAACTAACATGTGACACACAGTCATTATCAGCTTCACGATAGTAGCAAACAAATGGGTGCAGTGTTGCCTGTGCATTATTCCAATGGAAGGATTGTGCCTCATCTTGCATGACGAAAGAGTAGTTTTCTGCAAAGTCACAGACAACAAGAAAATGGCCTGGCTGAAGTGATTCACGAGTGTCTCTTGGAATTAGGCATGAAGACTGCTGTCTGCTTATGAAATTGTGCCGGTGCAAGATTTCAAGCTGAGTGCAGAATTCATGAATGAAATCATGTGCACTGCATTTCATGGTTTGTAGTGTTGATCGATCAGGTTTTATAAATTTCTTAAATTCAATTACCTCGATTACCTGGCTGTCAAATGTAATCCGTAGTCATTCATTCAAATTACTTGAGTCACCACACACATTTTTGCAGAAAGCATTCATTCTAGGTGGATTACATCGTAGTTGTGAAAGACAATGGTTGTAGTGAACCAGTGGGATGTGATCATTTTTAGTAAGTTTGCTGAGTTTTGCACCAACCATAATTAATTTGTCATTCTGATGAATTGTGCAAATGCAAAGTTACAAAGAACTAGTTTCTTTTGCTTATGGACTCGTTCACCATGAACAAAGATGGAGACAAAGTCTTTTCTCTCATAGAATAGAATAGAATGCTTCCACCAACTGGATGGTTTCAGAGGACAGGCTTTTTCCTGGTTTGGGATCTGGATCACTCATGATGCCTTTCTCTTTCACTAAATGTTTTGCTCTGGTTGCAATGAGGTATGATGTGTTGAAGAGTGTTGCTGTTTTCCGGGTGCTCCAACTCTTTGGGATCACGGTCAATAATTTGATCTTTTCGCTTCTCTTGTCTGTTTTCCGGAATTTGTCCTTTAACTGTGCCATCATTTCACCAAAGACTTTCTCACCGGAAGTAGCTGTTTCCTCATGTTCGAAGCATTTCTCTGGTGCAACTAACTTTAACTTCTTCACCAATGCTGTGTTAATTTTTTGCACCTTTCTTGCAGCATAGGATTCCTGGACTAACTTTCGTTTTGAGAGTGGGGATTCACCAATAATGTCCAATGATTCATTGAGTATTGACATTTCATGCTCTTCGAAAACAGTTCTTTCTTCTTGATCAGATATTTGGCTTTGATCAGATTCTTGGCCAGACATTGGTGCGAATGAAGAAGCAGGTGATGACGGAGTTACTTCAAGAAGTGATTCCAGCTTTTCACAACATTGTCTGCACGGCTTATGTTGTGTGGTTAAACCCAATGTTAGGTTCTTGAAACCAGTTCTGCAGAAACATTTCGCAAAACTTTTTTCTTTATTTTGTCCAGGTGTTATTTTAGTGGATCAGTACACCGTTTGCACAAGTTTAAGTCACTAATACACATTATGATTACAGGCTGACTAAATAGTTATTTCATATGGCAGTTTCTGTAGTATCACGCATATGTCCAATGAGTGTGCATGAGCTTCATATACTGTCACTCAGTCAAATGAAACTACACACAGTACACATGAAGTTGAGCAATTGTCAATACAATTCAATTTGTAATGCTTACCATATGTATTATGCAATCAAATTTGTTCATTTGTAATGTTTAAACGTTGCTCTATATGCCACAAATCACATAAAATTACAGACAAAGTAGACATGTACATGTGTATGATCTAGTTCCTCTGGTGGTTATTGCATAATAATAATCCCTGGTGTATTGAATAACAATTATATAATTAGTAATATATATATATATGGATTTACACAGCAGAGCTACAGTATTACTGTATCTTTGAAGTGAGTTATCCTGTGCCATCCTGGTGCAATTTTTCATCCCTGGGTGTACTCAATTTAATGTATCTCTGAACATTATTATTTGCCCTCTCTAATATTTTCAGGGATACTTCTGCAATAGTATGGGATACTGTACAAAAAAGAAATCGGAGGATATTTTTGGGTATCTTTTATTTTATAATACCTATGTGCACCTGTTTATTGGCTTTCCAATTACGTATAGCTTGCTTTTCTAGCTTTATTAACAGCAGAGTTATGGGCATTAATGTAAGTCTGTATGCGAATCAGGTCAAAGTTCAGTGACCTATATCATCATTAATATTTGTCCTAGATTTGTTATAATTTATTATTTTGATATTCTCATGTGAGCCAACAACTGTTCTAAATTTCATGAAAATTGTAGACGAGTGGTACAAAAATGGCCTAAAATTGATTGATTTGACATGGAATGACCCGATTCTATAGGAACCACTCCCTCTTCTAATGACAAGTTGAAAACTGTTGCAAGCGGTATGCTAATTTGTTCTACAATTGCCAATAGTAGTTTTGGCAGAATGCCATCCACTCCAGGTGATTTAGATTCCTTCATACTATCATAACCCTTATTTTCTTAGCTACCATTTCCCGGTTACAATTAACTGTCGTAAATAGTCAGACTCCGCCCCCTTGAACTTAGCCTCTGGTACTGGCAGTGAACTAATATCTTCCCTGGTAAACACCGGACTAAAATACTCATTCAGGTTTTCTGCCATTAAAAATCCCTCTGATAATATATTTCCAGCACTATCTTCTAAAGGACCGACCTTATTCGGAACTTTCTGTTTGCTCAGAATATATGCATAACAACTCTTGCTGTCATGTTTTATATTACAGGCAAATTTGTATTCATAGCTTCTCTTTGAATTTTTAATTTCAGTTGTAGCTTGGTTAAGTGCTTCTTTATAAATGTTGTGTCTTCATCATTTTCAGTACGTCTATATGACTTCCACATAATTTGTTTTTTTCAAGAGAACAAATTTATCGATGATGCATTTAATTTAACTCTAATGTATTCTAGCATTCTGTTGCTGACTTATTCTTCAGTGTGTTATTCCAGTCTGTCTTTGCGAAATATTTCCTCATGTCCTGATATCTTACTTTGTGGAAATTTATCCTGTATTGCTTTTTACTATTCCTTTCTGATTTTACTTTGATGGTAAAATGTATCTGGTTGTGATCACTACTCCCAGTGGCTCACATATCTTGACATTGTCAACTAATTCAACTAATTAGTTGTAACCATCTGCCAGTTATAAAAGTAAGATAACTTTTTATATTTTTGTTTTTGAGATTTTGACATCTATTATTTGGTAATTTAATTCTAATGCTTGTGTAACCGATAC